>OZ024807.1:20812552-20995052 GCA_964017045.1 Omphiscola glabra
CACAGACTCTTCCAACAAAAGATCCGATTTTCCCAGCAGACGACATCCGAGGTATTTGAAGTAAATTTTGAAAATAAGAACTAATTATTATTTAATGTTTTAAAGTGAAAACGGGGGGGGGGGGGGGCGTTAAATTGACAGAAACATTAATATCCTGAAAATTTCTAAAGTATGCACCTTTCAAAAGTAATTAAATATTGGAATAGATATTTTAGTTGTATACATACTTCTGCCAAGCATAAATGTCATTTCATTATACTGTATATATCTTTAGCTACTAAGAACATAATAATCAGACCAAATCCTGAAATCAGCCATTTCGGGACTAGGCCGACCAAATGACCAATGTCACTGTTAAATAACCCGAAGAAATACGATTTTTTACATAATTTTGCGATTTGGCTGGCCAGTTGCGAAGTGTTGTGAGGACAGAGGCCACATTCTAGGTGTAAGTTGGTTTTCTCCTAACGGTTTGAAATTTGGGTTGTTGAAAATGGTATACGGTAATTTTTTATTTGGAATAGGCGTTGCTAAAGCACCATGTTCCGTTCCTAGCTTCTGAAAGGACATAGCAACATGTTCTGCCCTTAACATATTGAAAGCACATAACACCATGTTCTCCTTTAACTTATTGAAAGCACTTAACAACATGTTCTGCCCTTTAAGCTGTTTCTCAGAACAACATACCCTTAACTTATTGAAAGCACATAACAACTTGTTCTGCCCTTAACTTATGGAAAGCACATAGCATGTTCTGCCCTTAACTTATTGAAATCACATAAAAGCAAATTCTGTCCCTAGCTTATTGAAAGCGCATAACAGCATGTTATGCCCTTAACTTGTCGAAAGCACATAAAAGCAAGTTATGTCCCTAAGTTATTGAAAGCGCATAACAGCATGTTCTGTCCCTAGCTTATTGAAAGCACACAACAACATGTTATGCCCTTAACTTGTCGAAAGCACATAAAAGCAAGTTATGTCCCTAAGTTATTGAAAGCGCATAACAGCATGTTCTGTCCCTAGCTTATTGAAAGCACACAACAACATGTTATGCCCTTAACTTGTCGAAAGCACATAAAAGCAAGTTATGTCCCTAAGTTATTGAAAGCGCATAACAGCATGTTCTGTCACTAGCTTGTTAAAAGCACAAAACCACATCTTCTGCCCTTAACTTATTGAAAGCACACAAAAGCAAGTTCTGTCACTAACTTATTTAAAGCACACAAAAGCAAGTTCTGTAATTAGATGTTGAAAGCGCCCTCGACGTTCATGACAACTGTTAGATAATCTGCCATCAGCACATCGGTATTTCGCCAGGTTTAGTCCCACCAACTGGCGAAAGAGAAGGCAAGAGTAGAATATAAACTAGTCCTTTCAAGTATATCGGATATTGACCCCATCCCTCACAGACATTACGCAATTTTGCCAGTCTTTTCGATCATTGGTCGTAACATATACGAGTACAAGAAATGTGTTTGATAGAAATTTCGTCGACGGAAATTTGATCGACGGAAGTTTGATCCAACGTAAATTTAATCAAACGGAAGTTCAATCGATGAAAGTTTCGTCGAATTTTTTAATATTTTTTAAATTTTTTTTTAACAATTATTTCACACGATCAAATTGTCGTCCAATTTCTTTTTGGGCGCACTATACAAAACAGTAAAACTAAATAATGTGAAATTTCTTTCAAACAAATTTCCGGATACGCATATATGTATGTATATACATATAACCTGATAAACATAAATGGTACAAAAATGAATTAACACATATATTTAATGTACAGTATTTATAAAAAAAAGATTTTAAAAATGTTTCAAGAAAAAGAGAGAAGCGCATTTCTTACTCAGAGGGAAACGTTAGAACAACAGTACATAAGTAGCAATATTACACCACCATCGCAGACATAACAATATCACAACAATTTTACATACATAACATTATTACACCTTCTTCTTCTATAGATTAAGGGCCCACGATCAATTTATTGATCATTATGGCTCCTATGAATGTAGATGGGATTTGCAATGTCTCTGGGCCTGGTGTTGATGAGGATATTTCACTGGTCACAAGAGTAACTGTTTAAGGGTATCATGCACTAGGGGTTGGAAGGTCTGAGGCAATAGACGCAAATGAGTCAAGTGTTGTCGCCTCAACTGTTCCTTTTGGAAGCTTGTTCATAACATACATATACATATACATTTCACACCATTATTGCGTACATAAAAAAAATTACACACACGTTGCATACAGAAAATAATTACTGATATAAAATATTACTATTTGCAACAGAATGATTTCCCGAGAATCTTGTTTTATTTTTATTTTTTCCCTTTTAGTTGTACACGGCGCCACGACTGGTAACTATGTTAAAATCCTTCATATTAAATTAGCTTTTGTTGGTGTGTTTGCGAGTCTAAGGCAAAATCTTCGGACGGCTAATTGTCCTACTTCCCGTCATCGTATCTAAAGGAATCAAATCACGTAGACTCGATGCCAGAGAGAACACATTTCTGTCCTTTGTTCAGACCTATCCCCCACACTCAATGTTTCCTTTTGTTCAGGGGGAAGATGACTGAAAACATGATTTGTACAATGGTTTCGTGGTATGATGAGAAGATTAATTGTCTAGCTTTATATTTTTGATGTGTTTGGGCATGCAGTAAAAAATAAAAAGCTTTTTTTTTTAAAAGGGAACATAAAATAAAATATGAAGCATATTTTCACCCGACGTTTACTCATTTACATATCCGCTTCACGGTAAATTATAAATAACGTACAATTATATAAATGCAAACAAAATGGAATGCAAATGACTTATAAGAAAATCTTTGTTTTTATTTGTTGTTTAATTAAAAGTGTATTTTTTAATTTTTTTTTGGGTTATTATTTTTTTTTTTAAATTTGGTTATTTTTTGTAGGATTCCAGCAGTGTGATTTTTCTCTTATCTCCTTATTCAGTTTACTCTATGTTGTGTTTTTTATTACTTATGACAAGCAAAATGATTATGTTTTCCTTGTTATGGCTGCCAACTTGACGAGTTTACTGCTCTATGTAATAGCATGATTAATTATGTTAAAACTTTTAATTTTCAATTTTAAGAATTTATTATTGTACGTGATATTATGATTAAATATGTTGCAATTATAATTTACTATTTGATGTAATATCAGATGTTGAAATTATAATATCACTTGCACTGCACTTAGATCATATATACTTATAATGTAAAACAGAGTCGTAGCTAGTAAGATGGGGGGGGGTGGCGGAACGCACGGTGTTAAACCATCTCGGGGGGGGTGGGTTATGGTTTGACAATTAAAAATTACATGTATACAGAGTACACAACGCCCGGTCCAACCGAATTTTAAAAAAGAATTACCGATCACCCGTTTATTTTCCACACACGTAAACAATCTGAAGTTACAAGTTCAATACGATGTGGACGGAAGATTCTAATTACGTTTTGAAACAAAATCTATCCCAACCCAGAAAAACTATAAAAACATATATTTTCGACGATAAGTCTCTTGCACTACCCCTTAGCATATAAGCATGATTGACATGTTTGCAGATTTAATGTCCAGGAAAGGTGGCTTTAAATAAATAACATTTCAAGAAGAAATAAGCAACTATAACCTAACGTTGATACGGTTCTTAAATTAAATACTTTTAATTTTTGAACTTTAATTAATTTGTGTGTTTTTTTTTCTTCTTGCCATTGTTATACTGTGGACTTATTTTAAGAAGAAGAAATTCATCGTGGAAATCGTGGGGAGCTGGGGGTGACACCATCAGTTTACCTCACCGGGTGACACCGAACCCTATATACGAAAATGATTTGGAGTTACATTATTTTATCAAGAACTAGCCGATATACCCGGCGTGGCCCGGGATTGCATTAGGACCCCGATCCCGGTGACCTACAGATCTCGTTAGTATACTGTTCTCTATGGGATTCCGTTCCATCTTGGCCTATATCGAGCTATTCACAAATAAACTGTAGTGTTGTCTAAGCCTATTGATATTTATATAGCTAATATAAGGAAAAATGAAACGGGGCCCCCGGCCCCAGAGAAATGGATATTATAAGTTCAGTCCCCTTCGATATTTGAATATGGATAATCAAGTGTATTTGTACTCAGTTTGCTCAAGATCCATCTTTTCATGAAGAAGTATATGTTGTTAATTTTTTTTATATAGCTCAAATAAGAAAAAAACGACAGTTTGGGCCCCCGGCCTCAAACGGAGAGTCATAAAAAGTTCATAACCCCTTCAGCGTTTTTTTCCGAATAATGATGGATATATGTGCCAAATTTGGTCAAGATCCATCCATCCATGTATGAGTATTAAGCCTATTGACCTATAGAACTTTCTGGAACATTCTGGATTAAATGTTTTATCCTACTGGAACTGTGTAAAAAGTGTATTTTCTTAGTAATTATTCTTCGAATACGAAAAATTATACAACTAAATGCATTTTTACAACTATAGTACATTTAAGTTAAAAAATGGGCCCCGGGGGCCCATTCCATAACTGTACCGAATTATATGTGCTGAGATGGGGCCCTATAAAAATCATTCAGGTAAGTTATGAATTTAAGATTTACAATTTGTCCAATAAAAACCTATTGAATAATGCCATAGATATAGCATTTTAAGAATATCGAACTTTCTGGAAAATTCTAGATTGGATATTATTAGTTTTACATCCACCGATATTTCTATACGGACAGTGAAGTGTATTGCTACCACCCTAGGCCTATATCCATCAATTGACATAGAAACTATAGTGTTGTCTAAGCCTATCGATATTTATATAGCTCATATAAGGAAAAATGAAATGGGGCCCCCGGCCTCAGAACAATGGATATTACAAGTTCAGTACCCTTCGATATTTGAATATGGATAATCAAGTGTACGTGTAGTAAGTTTGATCGATATCCATCCATTCACTTAGGAGTATTTGTTTGTAATTTTTTTATATAGCTCATATAAGAAAAAAACGAATTCGGGGCCCCCGGCCCCACACGAAATGTTATTAAAAGTTCTCAACCTCTTAAGAGTTCCTTCTGGATAATGATGGATATATGTGCCAAGTTTGGTCAAGATCCATCAATCCATGTAAAAGCCTTTGTGGAACAAGCAAACAAATTTTCATTTTATATATATATATATGATTAAACGGAGTGGGGCGATTTTATCATGAACAATGTCTTCTAACATCTAGAAGATTTGAATTTTTATTGCTGTAATTATTTAATGTTTATTTTTATAAAACAAACAATAATTATGTTGGTTTATTTTCTTCATTTTGTGTTTTCTAGGGCCGCCATGCCCACAAAGACACGTGGGTCAAAACTGTGACATTATCTGTCACTGCGGCTACAATAAATGTGGCAGTAACGGCTCGTGCACAAATGGATCTCAATGCAGTGCCGGTTGGTTTGGTCCAGCCTGTCAATACTGTAAGCTTACTT
This sequence comes from Omphiscola glabra, assembly GCA_964017045.1. Taxonomy (NCBI): domain Eukaryota; kingdom Metazoa; phylum Mollusca; class Gastropoda; family Lymnaeidae; genus Omphiscola; species Omphiscola glabra. The sequence goes on from OZ024807.1 coordinate 20,818,037, forward strand.
AAGTAAATATGTATTCTAAAATAAAAGTTTATTTGAGAACACTGTGTAAATCCCATGTATCCAGGGTAAGTAATATTTTATTACCATAACAGAAGGAAACACGTTAGATCGACTGAACAGGTAGATTCTGCGACATATTACATAATTTTTGTAATCAGCTGAACGAAAACAATCTTACACGCGTGGAAGTTTCTAGATCACATGATGAGAGTTGAAACAATGAGAGTTGATACGATGAGAGTTGAAATGATGAGAGTTAAAACGATGAGAGTTGAAACTGTGTGAGGTAAAACGATGAGATGAAACGATGATAACTGAAACGATGAGAGTTGAAACTATGAGAGTTGAAACGATGAGAGCTGAAACGATGAAAGTTGAAACGATGAGAGTTGAAATGATGAGAGTTGAAACGATGAGAGTTGAAACTATGAAAGTTGAAACTTTGTGAGTAGAAACTATGAGAGTTGAAACGATGAGAGTTGAAACGATGAGAGTTGAAACTTTGTGAGTAGAAACTATGAGAGTTGAAACGATGAGAGTTGAAGCAATGAGAGTTGATACGATGAGAGTTGAAATCATGAGAGTTGAAACGATGAGAGTTGAAACGATGAGAGTTGAAACGATGAAAGTTGAAACTTTGTGAGTAGAAACTATGAGAGTTGAAACGATGAGAGTTGAAACGATGAGAGTTGAAACTTTGTGAGTAGAAACTATGAGAGTTGAAACGATAAGAGTTGAAGCAATGAGAGTTGATACGATGAGAGTTGAAATCATGAGAGTTGAAACGATGAGAGTTGAAACTATGAGAGTTGAAACTTTGTGAGTAGAAATTATGAGAGTTGAAACGATAGGGGTTGAAACGATGAGAATTGAAACTTTGTGAGTAGAAACTCTGAGAGTTGAAACGATGAGAGTTGAAACGATGAGAGTTGAAAAGATGAGAGTTGAAATGATGAGAGTTGAAACGATGAGAGTTGAAACTTTGTGAGTAGAAACTATGAGAGTTGAAACGATGAGGGTTGAAACTTTGTGAGGTGAAACGATGAGAGTTGAAACGATGAGAACTGAAACGATGAGAGTTGAAACGATGATAGTTGAAACGATGAGAGTTGAAAGTTTGTGAGGTGAAACGATGAGAGTTGAAACGATGAGAACTGAAACGATGAGAGTTGAAACAATCAGAGTTGAAACTATGAGAGTTGAAACTTTGTGAGTAGAAACTATGAGAGTTGAAACGATAGGGGTTGAAACGATGAGAATTGAAACTTTGTGAGTAGAAACTCTGCGAGTTGAAACGATGAGAGTTGAAACGATGAGAGTTGAAACGATGAGAGTTGAAACTTTGTGAGTAGAAATTATGAGAGTTGAACGATGAGGGTTGAAACGATGAGTGTTGAAACGATAAGAGTTGAAACGATGAGAGTTGAAACGATGAGAGTTGAAAAGATGAGAGTTGAAACGATGAGGGTTGAAACGATAAGATTTGAAACGGTGAGAGTTGAAACTTTGTGAGTAGAAACTATGAGAGTTGAAACTTTGTAAGTAGAAACTTTGAGAGTTGAAAATATTAGGGTTGAAACGATGAGAGTTGAAACGATGAGAGTTGAAACTTCGTGAGTTAAAACTTCGTTCGTTGAAACGATGAGAGTTGATACGATTATAGTTGAAATGATGAGAGTTGAAACGATGTGAGTTGAAACTATGAGAGTTGAAACGATGAGAGTTGAAACGATGAGAGTTGAAACTTTGTGAGTAAAAATTATGAGAGTTGAACGATGAGGGTTGAAACGATGAGTGTTGAAACGATAAGAGTTGAAACGATGAGAGTTGAAAAGATTAGGGTTGAAACGATGAGAGTTAAAAAACGATGAGAGTTGAAACTTCGTGAGTTAAAACTTTGTTCGTTGAAACGATGAGAGTTGATACGATGATAGTTGAAATGATGAGAGTTGAAACGATGTGAGTTGAAACGATGAGAGTTGAAACGATGAGAGTTGAAAAGATGAGAGTTGAAACTATGAGAGTTGAAACTTTGTGAGTAGAAATTATGAGAGTTGAAACGATAGGGGTTGAAACGATGAGAGTTGAAACTTTGTGAGTAGAAACTCTGAGAGTTGAAACGATGAGAGTTGAAACGATGAGAGTTGAAACGATGAGAGTTGAAACTTTGTGAGTAGAAATTATGAGAGTTAAACGATGAGGGTTGAAACGATGAGTGTTGAAACGATAAGAGTTGAAACGATGAGAGTTGAAACGATGAGAGTTGAAAATATGAGAGTTGAAACGATGAGGGTTGAAACGATACGATTTGAAACGGTGAGAGTTGAAACTTTGTGAGTAGAAAATATGAGAGTTGAAACTTTGTGAGTAGAAACTTTGAGAGTTGAAAAGATTAGGGTTGAAACGATGAGAGTTGAAACGATGAGAGTTGAAACTTCGTGAGTTAAAACTTCGTTCGTTGAAACGATGAGAGTTGATACGATGATAGTTGAAATGATGAGTTGAAACGATGTGAGTTGAAACGATGAGAGTTGAAACTTTGTGAGTAGAAATTATGAGAGTTGAACGATGAGGGTTGAAACGATGAGTGTTGAAACGATAAGAGTTGAAACGATGAGAGTTGAAACGATGAGAGTTGAAAAGATGAGAGTTGAAACGATGAGGGTTGAAACGATAAGATTTGAAACGGTGAGAGTTGAAACTTTGTGAGTAGAAACTATGAGAGTTGAAACTTTGTAAGTAGAAACTTTGAGAGTTGAAAATATTAGGGTTGAAACGATGAGAGTTGAAACGATGAGAGTTGAAACTTCGTGAGTTAAAACTTCGTTCGTTGAAACGATGAGAGTTGATACGATTATAGTTGAAATGATGAGAGTTGAAACGATGTGAGTTGAAACTATGAGAGTTGAAACGATGAGAGTTGAAACGATGAGAGTTGAAACTTTGTGAGTAAAAATTATGAGAGTTGAACGATGAGGGTTGAAACGATGAGTGTTGAAACGATAAGAGTTGAAACGATGAGAGTTGAAAAGATTAGGGTTGAAACGATGAGAGTTGAAACGATGAGAGTTGAAACTTCGTGAGTTAAAACTTTGTTCGTTGAAACGATGAGAGTTGATACGATGATAGTTGAAATGATGAGAGTTGAAACGATGTGAGTTGAAACGATGAGAGTTGAAACGATGAGAGTTGAAAAGATGAGAGTTGAAACTATGAGAGTTGAAACTTTGTGAGTAGAAATTATGAGAGTTGAAACGATAGGGGTTGAAACGATGAGAGTTGAAACTTTGTGAGTAGAAACTCTGAGAGTTGAAACGATGAGAGTTGAAACGATGAGAGTTGAAACGATGAGAGTTGAAACGATGAGAGTTGAAACTTTGTGAGTAGAAATTATGAGAGTTGAACGATGAGGGTTGAAACGATGAGTGTTGAAACGATAAGAGTTGAAACGATGAGAGTTGAAACGATGAGAGTTGAAAATATGAGAGTTGAAACGATGAGGGTTGAAACGATACGATTTGAAACGGTGAGAGTTGAAACTTTGTGAGTAGAAAATATGAGAGTTGAAACTTTGTGAGTAGAAACTTTGAGAGTTGAAAAGATTAGGGTTGAAACGATGAGAGTTGAAACGATGAGAGTTGAAACTTCGTGAGTTAAAACTTCGTTCGTTGAAACGATGAGAGTTGATACGATGATAGTTGAAATGATGAGTTGAAACGATGTGAGTTGAAACGATGAGAGTTGAAACGATGAGAGTTGAAACTTTGTGAGTAGAAATTATGAGAGTTGAACGATGAGGGTTGAAACGATGAGTGTTGAAACGATAAGAGTTGAAACGATGAGAGTTGAAAAGATTAGGGTTGAAACGATGAGAGTTGAAACGATGAGAATTGAAACTTCGTGAGTTAAAACTTCGTTCGTTGAAACGATGAGAGTTGATTCGATGATAGTTGAAATGATGAGAGTTGAAACGATGTGAGTTGAAACGATGAGAGTTGAAACGATGAGAGTTGAAACGATGAGAACTGAAACGATGAGAGTTGATACGATGATAGTTGAAAGTATGAGGGTTGAAACGATGAGAGTTGATACGATTATAGTTGAAATGATGAGAGTTGAAACGTTGTGAGTTTAAACGATGAGAGTTGAAACGATGAGAGTTGATACAATGATAGTTGAAATGATGAGAGTTGAAACGATGAGAGTTGAAATGATGAGAGTTGATACGATGATAGTTGAAATGATGAGAGTTGAAACGAATGTGAGTTTAAACGATGATAGTTGAAACGATGAGAGTTGATACGATGATAGTTGAAATGATGAGAGTTGATACGATGTGAGTTGAAATGATGAGAGTTGAAACGATGATAGTTGATACAATGATAGTTGAAATGATGAGAGTTGAAACGATGTGAGTTTAAACGATGAGAGTTGAAACGATGAGAGTTGATACGATGATAGTTGAAATGATGAGAGTTGATACGATGTGAGTTGAAACGATGAGATCTGAACCGTTGCGATTTAAACATTGAACTGACTAAGTTATTTAACATTCATAAACAATCTTCCTCTGTTTTTTTTTTTTAATTGCAATAATCAAACTATTCAATCGGCAACAAACCAAAACTATTGAGCATAATTCAGTAAATTAAGAATGTTAAGATTTGAATTTTGCTCAAATTAAACATTAAAAGAAAAAAAAAGATAGAAAGAGAGAGCGAGAGAGTCTCATGGCTTATCTGCAAAAACGAGGGGCGTCTGACTCATTGCGTCTAGTGGTGGTCGTGATGCTTTTTGGCTGCACTTACTCTGGTAATGCAAAAACACTTCATTTGTGTGGTTCGAAATACAAAACTCATGTTTGAATCTCATTAAATAGTCCATGAGATGTTGGCATTTTCTTAGGTCTGTGCCCAATGAGTCTTTTCATTTATTGTTCTTAGCTTGGCACAGCCACCAGGGGTTAACAAGTGTGTGTGTGTGGGGGGGGGGGCTGATGTGGTCTTGGGTCAGTGATAAAATGTGTTGCTTTCACTTCAGGGGATGCAGCGTCCACGGCAACCACACTCAATTCAAAACTTCGAGACGGCAACGACCGAACGTGTTTAAATAGTGTCAGCAAAACAAAAGAGATCACGCTGAGCCACCCAGTGCTGTTCACTTGGCTCAGGGTGGTGTTTCACAAGGCATGTAAGTGTAGTAAGCGCTGTAAACACAAGGTTTATACTACTACAGTGGTAACATTCTTGATCTTAACTGACTTTAAGAATGTAAACTACTACATTGGCAACATTCTTGATCTTAACTGACTCTACGAATTTAAACTACTACAGTAGTAACATTCTTGATCTTAACTGACTCTACGAATTTAAACTACTACATTGGTAACATTCTTGATCATTACTGACTTTACGAATTAAAACAAATAAATGGGCGCTAAAATAACAAAAGACAAAGAGTGTTTCTTAATTTGATGATATTGACAGGCATGGTAGAATTAAATTCTATTTTAAAAGTTAGTTATTTTATTTTAAGAAATATTTTATGATAGTATATGCAGGGTTTAGGTAATATTTGTCTCTCTTTCACCATTTCAGTTAGTGTTTTAACTAATCTATTTTTTTGTCCCAAATTATTCCCAGCACTCGCAACAATAACCCACATAAAATTGACGACAGTAGTGAATGGAAGATCAGAGGACCAAGAATGTAATGCTATGAGAATTACAGAACCAGTTTACAACACTTACGATGTCTTCTGCAGTGTGATTACCATCGTATCAGCAATCACCATAGACTGGAGGGGGCCTGGACAGATATGTACTATAAATATCAATGGAGGTGAAGCATTGATTTGTTTCCAATGAAGGGCGAGAAACTGTCTTTGAAACTTACTTTTAAATGTTCATGGATACACAAAGTCAGGGCTAATTACAATTAATAAGTTGTTGTTTTTTTTAATGTATGAATTTATATGAATTACAAAACTAATGAAAATGATTAAAATTATTAACTTACAGTATGACTGGTACCGGTACTGTATGTACAAATAGAATGAGTTCATGTTGTACAATCAAAGAAAATCTACACACAACAAAGCACTGTCTAGTATTAAATAATGACAAACTGCACGGCTCGAGATAAACGAAAGGAAAAATCCCTGTCCACACATTCAGTAGTTCAACCTCTTATAGTCTAATTAAAATAATCATTCTAGAAAATAATACGCAGTCCCACTGCTTTCCGCATTCTCGAGATCATTTTACAATGTTCGACTGAAAAGGACGGTAATAAGCTAAAATGTAAACAAGTTTCCATTTTGCTAGTCACACCCCAACACGGCCTCGACTGTAAGAGGTCATGCGCGTGGAAAGCGGGCATCACAACACGTCTTCTTTATAACACTTTTTAAAAAAGTGTCGATAAATAGTTGCATGCATAGGTGTAACATTACTGATTGCAGCTGCTACTTTCATTAAATTTGCCACTGGCTCACTCTGTCATACGAATCAAATAGGTCCGATATAAATCACACAGTTCTTCTTTATTCACAAAATTAAAGGTACAAATATGATCCTTGATATAGAACATCCATGTAACTAATAGAGTTACAGTATACGAAATATGGTACACTTTAATATTTTTTAATCCATGAATTAACATGACAGACAGAAATGGCAACGTCCTTCTCTCTTTAACCAAAACCGTGCACTCCTTCAATATGGCGTCGTCCTCTCACACATTAAATCATGATCCCCCCATTCGCCATAAAAAAAACTAGTTCCCTTATTCTCATCCAATATGATTCAAATTACTACGCCACCGTGCAGAGGAATAAACAATTCAGTCAAGTGACTGAGTATCATTAACTCGTTGTGTTACAATAGGTTTTTATTGTTATGAAAGCGGTTAGTTTAGCATATAGTAAAATAATTCATTACTTTATTTTATCTTCATTTCTTGCTCATACTAAATATGAATACTAATTTTTAAAGTTATCTTCTTTTTCGGATATGGTGTTGGAGGATGGGGGGAGTGTTCTATTTCCTCTAAAACACACGTGTTAAAAACGCCTGTGAATTTATTCGGAACAGGTTTTGAGCCAAAGTTTCACTATATGTGTTCTTCGTTTAACCAAGAAAATCGGGCTTGAACATCAATGTTTTATGAAGTAATTTCATTAATTCAAAGTATATTATGGAGCCAAACATGCAGATATTTTTTTTAATACAAATCTTTAGTTATTTTGCAGCTATGTATTTAATAGGATTATCAGCTTTAATATGGACCTATTTATGAAGATTATTGGCTTCTTTGGAATAAATCATAGAAAAATCGATTCTCACTCCTTATTAAATAAACAAAATAATGATAAATTTACAATGAAATAGAAAATTGCATTTAAGTATAGTAAGCGCTGTAAATACAAGGTTATGAAACTGTGTGTCCCGCTGCGATAGATAGATTCGTGGATAGCCTAGTACCCAAGTAAATGTTTCGTTTTCTCCAAATAACCGGGGCTGGATTAACCTCTAGGCACACAAGGCACGTGCCTTGGGCACCAAGCGTTTGGGGGCACCACAAGTCCTCAAGAATTTTTTTTTGGAACAAATTTAAGTCCAGAAACAACTGAAGATTGAACAAGTGCTATGAAAATTAGGAAATACATTATAATAAAAATTCACATTCAAGTTTGTTACAATCTTGAATGCTTAAAAATTAAGCGCATAAAAATTTAAAAAAAACTCCTGGTAAATGGTAATGAGCAAAATGCGGACCATGCGGACTCACTCGGCTTGTAAATAAATAATGCGGTCATATTTGAATTTTAAAAATGTTTGGGAAGTTTTATTAAAAAATTTAAACCATTTTTATATTTTCAATAAATAATAATAAAATAATAACATTAATTAATTAATTCGACCGGGAACCCTTTAGTAATAGACACAAAATGAGCATGTGAACAGGAAAACGTGTGCTGATTTGTACTCTTCACTAGCAGATCACTTGCATAAATCTAGGAAAGAATTTGAAAGATTTGAAGAAGCTGCAAAAATAATAACTTTAACCCATAATCATAAACGAACGACAGTGGTCATTGATGGTTATGCCCCTGAGGTATCTCTGAATGCCATAGACAAATTTCGTATATCTGCATTCTACGCCATTGTTGACAAACTTGAGACAGAAATGAGTAGACGAGGACAAGTATATAATGATGTAGTCCGATCACAAACATCTCACTGCTGTGAACAACTAATAAATGCTTATACTAAAGATCTGAACAATAATTTATGTACTGAACTACAACAGTTTCATTCATATATTCGCCACAAGTTTCCTGCATCAAAATCGGAAAACAACATGTTCAATCATGGAGAATTATACAAAATAATAGTTAGAGACAACATCAAGTGTGCCTTTGCTAATGTTGAAATCGCATTGCGCATATTTTTTAAAATTAATGGTTACTAACTGTTCAACTGAGCGCTCTTTTTCTGTTGAAACGTACAAACAATCCAAATAGATCAACAATGAAACAAGAAATGCTCGATTCCTTATCTCTGCTTATGATCGAGGCAGATGTGTTGCGCAAAATAAACTTTAACGATATACTCAAAAACTTCGCTAGATGTATATCTCGGAAAAAAAACTTTAAAATGTAAATGACAATATCTTTTTGATTTTTTCATCTAATAAAAAATAAAGTATTTTGTCTATTATTATTTCAAAATGTATTAACTATTAATTTTAATACAGAAATACTTTATTGTAGGTTTTATATAAGTGATAGTAGTACAAACTACAAACATATTTGTTAACAACTGTTTTCTTTGAATAATATTGAACATACCAGCGGTAACGGTCAGTGAAAGATCAGGGGCCCCGGGCAGAAAGGGGCTTCCCATGTGGGTTTGTGCCTTGGGCACTAAAATGGCTTAATCCGGCCCTGCAAATAACCCATTTAAAAGCATTACGTTTTGAAATTGTTGACGCCATGTTGGTTTCATTTTGTTTCATATTTAGTCTATTTATATATTTTCAGCAGTATAAACAAAATTATTAAAATGTAATGGATGGGATGGAAAAATATATTTGAAATACATATAAAAATGTTGTGTCCCTGCATTCATTCACATCCTTTGACATGCTTCAGCACGTTATTATTGAATCTTTTTTTTTCTCTTCCAAAATAGGTCAAATTGTAAAACTTAACAGGACAGTCAGTACGAATAGCGCTATTGGACCTTCAGATGTTAATCTATTATTTGATGATGACCTGACCCTTAGCTCATGCTTGATATTAAAAACTACCTTAAATATAACCACAGCCAGCGACGAACGAATCTCAGGAATCCGTATCAGCTGTACGTTAATTTTCATTTAATTTACCCTTTTAGAGATACAAATGTAGAAAAACTAAAATAACATTTAATCCGAAAAAAAATGGCCGAACGCTACCTTATCTGTTTTGGCCTAAATCGAAACCACGCCGGAAGTGGTTAAATGGTATATTTCGGCGCCGAAACCGAAACCTAAATTCGGTCGGACTATTATGTATCTTATATAAGATTATATATTTTTGACACTTAAATAATGTGCTTAAACGGACATTACATATTTATTATAATTTTTAATATATGCTTCCTTTAATTTTTTTTTATAATGTTACACATAATAATTGGAAATAACATATTTTAATTTTTGTTTAAGTTTAACACTTTTGTTAACGCAACATTTCCATTGATTTTGACTGATAACTGATATAGATTAGAATGCTTATTTTTACCCCCCCCCCCCCCCCCCAAAAAAAAAAACAACAGACGCTCCAGTGTATGTTTTAAATATTCAGATATTCATGTTTGTATATTTATTGACTGAACCAGATGCAAGTACAGATCAACCCTTTGCATTCAACGTCGTGTCTTTGAATTTAAGTGATTCAGTCATCTCTAGCGCGAACTTTAATCAAATAAGCCAAAGTCCAATCTTCGTCCCTTTTGACAGAGCGCAAGTTCCCAAACTGACGATTAACGTCACTTCCGGGTCATTGCTGATTTGTGAAGTTCAGTTCCATGGAGGTAAATGTTTTTGTCTGTATTTGTTGGTTTCGTTGACTTTTAAGTATTTGTTTGCATCAGCCTCTTGGTTTGGAATGTGTGCTGGTGTGATTGCCTTTGTACTGGTAAAGAAACCTGCACGCAAGAATTAAATCGTTATTATTTTTTGATTCGCCTCAAAATGCATCTACACTATCGAAATAATTTTTATTGGATAGGAAACTATGAAATAATCAGAATATAAATACACATTTGTAAGTCGTTATTATGTCGTTGATTTCTGAAAGCAAAACAAAGTTACATTGTTACGTACCGTTGTAAGATTAGAGAATTTAATCACTTGTGTCTATATAGCTCGTTGACAAACAATACACAACAAAAGGCGATTCCATAAATTAAATACAATAACAAAGATGCGATACCCAAACTAGGGCTAATTACAATTAATTTGTTTAAGCTAATTATACATTTCAAAAACAAATACAACTAAAGTTATTGTCTTAGAGCAGTGGTTCTCAACCTTCCTAACGCCGCGACCCTTTAATACAGTTCCTCATTTTGTAGCGACCCCCGCCACAAAATTATTTTGGTTACTACTTTATAACTGTAGAGTGTATGTGTTTTCCTATGGTCTTAGGCGACCCCTGGGAAAGGGTCGTTCGACCCCAAAAGGGGTCGCGACCCACAGGTTGAGAACCGCTGTCTTAGAGTATAATATTGGTGTGTACCGGTACAATGCTGGAGAAGAACCAATGTCGCAAAAAAATTGCAGGCACACAGAGCGTAAATATGAACTCACAAATCTTCGTCTGGTAATCGGGATAGCAAATATCTCTCCTCCCCTTAATCCCCTCTAAAGGTGTATATATTTATTGTTATATAACCTGTTTCAAAGACATTTCTAGAACTGGCTTACACATTGTGTTGCTTTGTTGATTAGTATCGATTGTTCGACATAATCATAAATGTACTGGCTAAACAACGTAAAGGGAAGCTATTTTAAAATAGCCACACCCAAACATGCTGTCGAAACTTTGGGTCGACTCAAGCTCATTCACGGGAAAAAATGACGCAAACGCGTCGCCTACATAACATACATCGACCATCGTAAACCGTTCCTTGTCTTTAAAAGTCGACCTGTATGCCTTACTTCAAAAATTTAAAATTAAACAATCCCTAAAAGCATAGCTTTTTCGTAAAATTCTTTATAAAATTTAATATTCAGCAATGGAGGGTTGTGCTGAAAATTTGATAAAAAGTTCATAAAGTAAACCAATTTATTAAAATCACAATTAGACCCCACCCCCAACCCACAGCTCGCAACCGCACATTTTTCACGCACCTGAACTATATTAATATTGTAATGACCCAGCCACTTTTGAATTATTTAATGAAAAAAAAATAATAAAAAATAAGCATCAAAGGCAATTGCAATCTTTTTTTTTAAGAATTCAATTTAGCTCACTTATCAGAAATTCTCGTACATGTTCCCCTTAAAAAATATGGAAAATCGATTTTTTGGGGGTTTGGTTTTGGATCGTAGAGCTGAAATTTTGAAGGAAAAAGAAAGTGTTTCAGCGAGTCTACGTGCCAAGTTGCAGCTCGATAGGTTGACAGGAAGTGGGTCAATAGCCATCCGAAGAAAATTATGCCCGTCGCTCATTACGAAAGCAAGCCTGCAACCCACCAGGAAAAGTTAAGTTAATATAAAGGATTTTTTAAAAAAATAGCGTCCTTGTCATAAAAAAAAATAAAAAAAAATAATGGAAAGTATGTTTTTTAACAGAATGCATTGCATCCAAACACGGTTCAAATTGTGAACATACTTGCAAAGAAACGTGTTTAAATGGACTCTGCAATCGAGACGGGACCTGTTATCATTGCATAGACGAAACTACTCAACAGTTTTGTGAAAGAGGTTAGGCTTTTACAAGGTTTATTGTTTATCATAGTTTGCAGATGCATTTTCTCCCGACCCAGTCGGCGTCATTATATTGTTTTTGTCAATCTTTTCGATTGCATTTATTAACTAAATGTAATTATTATTTGTGTGACAATGCTTACCATTAAAATAATAAATAGCATGTAGTTTCAGTGCCAATGTCTTACACTCATGAACATTCTTGTTGTGTTCTGACTATAAGAGCACCAGCAAAATACTGCGCATTTTCTATAGCAGAAATATATTGCTGTGTTTTTCAATCTCGACAGATATCACGCATTTGACAACTGCATATCCCAATGATGGTAAGATTATGCTTGTAATGTAAAACTATTCAATTAGTATATGATTCATAACGTATAGTGCATGGACAAGAAGTTGTATACTATGAGAGCTTTATTAGTTTGTTACTCGAATAAAGGATGCGTGAAATTTTGATCGTGTTTCGACACACGTGCTCCATAGCACGTGTTCAAACTTAATTACAACTCAAGTAAACGTGTCTTTGTGTGTATAATAGTGGGTGGGGATGTAATGCCAAACTACCAACGAAATCCTTCAAACGAACGATGCACCATTTACTTGTCATCTGTGTGAGCTAGTTGCAGCCTAACTTATGCACCGTTTACAAATATAAGTATCTTATCAAGATTTAGGAAATTCAGTACTGATTTTTTTTTTGCGCACACTGTACATAAAATAGGACATATTTAAAATTATATATATTAAGTATGTCATATATATAGGTACATATATATATGTAAACGTATACATATTCTAGCCAACATATCCGACATCAATTATCAATTTAACTAACATAGAAAGTAAGGTGCCTTTAAAAAACAAATAGCTAAGAACAAATATTAAAACTTTAAATTTTCTTCTCTGTAAACAAATATAAAAAATACGATCCCAAAGGAATCCAATTGTCCGTCCATATATCAATCCTTTGTGGATCCTTTCCCATATGTTATACCTTTTCCCTGTATATGATCCAAATTTAAGATGATGATTAAAAGTATTGAGCCTTCTGGACTCATTTGATATTTCCAATGTTTTTTCTTCACTAATTTTTAGACATTTAATGAAAAATTACTTGCTTTAAACCAAACATAATCAAAGAAATAGATATTAATGAATAATACAACACACACTTATGTATGTTAAAATGTGAATTTTAAATAATCTCCATATTTCAACAAACAGCATGTGAGGAGCTTATTGCTCAAAAATATATCTTCATTATAAAACAAAATAAATATTTTATAACAACCTGATATATTTATTTTATTCATTCATGTTGACATCAATTTAGATGATTCGTCTTGTCTAAGAGACTCTCAATGCCACTGTCAGCAAAATTTGTGTGATGAAAACTTAAAATGTCTTCAAGGATCTCGATGTATCAAGCCTTGGTTCACTGAAAGTTGTCAATATTGTAAGCCCAAGTATAAAAAAATCTCTATGTGTAAACATCATATTTTAAAACAATCATCAACACAATATTTCAAGATACTGTAGAATTAATCAAACTTTTGTCTGAGGTCGGTAAACTCTGACGAAGTCGTGTAATGATTTTGCCTTTTGACGCAACTGGACAGAGGAGGCGGTTAAAAGATAGCCAGACATCTATTGTTTAACCCTAACCATAACCTGGTTTATTCCAATAGCTGTATCATTTTATTTCAAAATTTGGTTTTTATTGTGGTCATTTTATTTTAAATCGTTAAAATATGTTGTTGTTTTTTTTTTCAAGATGATCTAGCGGCCTCTTCAACAGTAGATAGTCAATTTTTGACTGACCACAATGATTCGACTTGCTACGATTCAAAAAACCTAACGGTTCAACTTTCTGGAGCGGTTATATTTACATGGGCAAGAATAAAACTGGACAGAAGAGGTAGAAATCATATGCGTGTAGTTGTGTCCTTAAACATTTAAAACGAAACGCTACTGAAATAAAGATTTAAACTAAGATGACATTATTAATACTCTTGCAACTATAATCATTAAAATGTAAAATCTAAGTCAATTTATGAAGATAATATGTTAATTATGTTAAATAAATTCCAACTATAATATGTGCATATAGATTACAATTTACAAGATCGTTATAGCTAGAGATTGTGTCATTTAAGTTATACATTTGGCGCAGTCCCGATTTGTCAAGGAGTAGGAAGATATTTTTTTGTCTCATATATATATATATATAGTATATACATGGTATATATAGTATCCTTCCAGCTTCGTGGGACTAGATTTTAGCTTTTTTCAAACTCATCAAATGGCTTAAGAGGCTGATTTTTGTTTAGGTTTAACTACATTAATGCTCTTTTTGTTGCAAGATATTGTTTTGCACATAGTCTTCCTGTTTGACACCTTATACATTGCTGTTCGCCAGCTGGATCATTTGTCCTCGATTTCCATGATTTCCAACAATTTTTTTAATTTATTGTATCTCTTTCGTGTTACTTGTTCAAATGTCCTTTAGTCACAGCCGAGGCCGTCAAGAAAGCTATTGCCCCTTGGAACAAGTCTCAATATGGCAGATTTTTAGGAACACGGCCATCATATATTCATCTTTAAAAAATAACAAACACTGGCGCATTTTCGCTAAGAACAAGGACAATGCTGCACATTTTTGGAATGTTCCAAAACCAATGTATTGGGTTTTTTGTCGTGCCATCGACTTTCCAAAATTCACATTATCTTTTTTTGCTGTGAACTGAAGAGTTTCCGCTCATGACTGGCAAATGTGTTTCTTACTCCACTGCAATACAAAGAGTTGAACCCAATTGCCTGATATAATTGCGTATAATTTTGCGCTTTCAGTAAGTTTAGGATTTATCCATGCCCACATATTCAATTCGGCCAAAAATTCGTCTGCTTTCGCGATCCTGATTTTCAACTCTTCTTCAACGGTGTGTGAACTAGACAATTGAAGACAATTTAGGGTGAACATCTTAACTGCTAAAAGATTATTTATATCACAATTTATGATTGAAGGGCATATGTTTCTGGAATTTATATGTTTACACATATCATTTTACTATTTAAAATATCATTTCCATTTTCCTAGCTAGGGTTAGTTGCCACACAGATTGGGACAACATGAAAGCACCCCCAAAATGGTTTTTTGCACAGAAGTAGCCATGTGTACTTGGCCCAAATATCAGCTTCTCAATTTTTAAAAAATAATGAGACACATCAGGAGAAATTTAAATACAGAATATCTTAGAAATCATATAATATCGAAAGGAGTAATCTTTAACTCAACAAGTGTTTCACTAGACTGAGTATCACTGCAACCATTTTGTAGAGCAAACAGAAAAGTTATGAGTCGTTGAGTAATAATTTATTGGACAACGTTTGTTATTTTTTGTGTGGTTTTTTTTTTTTATTTTTTTTTATTTTAACATCTTCATTTAGTGGGTCCCTCGTTCTTGACCTTGTATTTTCACACGTCTGGAGGCGCAGCAGACAATCACACGCCCTGTTTAAAACAGAGAACCGTTGAAATATTCGACAGCACCTGGGATATCTTCTGTTCAACTCTAATGAATGTCGACAAAATATATGTATCGTTGAATTTAGATGTATCGGTCTGTTCTATTTATATCAACGCTGGTAAGATTAATATTAGATTGAGTTTTTAATTTTTTCCATTATTTTATTTCTTTTTAAATTTAGCAATTCAACTTGTTAGAATCGGAACGAATTATTTGTGTGCGTGCCTGTTTCAAGTTTATGTACTATCGAAACTGCAAAATCAATAAACTTCATTTCAATTATATGTATATTTTATGCTAAATAATGTATATTCTTAAATATATACATTTCCAGGACGCGAGTTTGCCCAGAAATCGGCTATACAAGTATTGGATCTGCCTGTGAATCGCTTTTCCTTGATGAACCTTGTTAAATTATTAAATGATGGAGTGTCTAACCACGACATGTGTCTGCTTTTAAGCCCAGATTCTTTAAAATCTGTATTGATGACTTTCAGGCTAAAACGGCCAATCACACTATTGAGGGTTCAAGCACGTAAGTAGAAAGAATTAACCGTTCACTTTGTGTGCCCGTTCATATATTGTTTTACAACATTCATAAATTCAGCCTTTGGACACAGTAGTTTGACTACACATTGCCTCCCTTTCGTAACGATGTGTCACTCATCACGTTTTTAATTTTTACGGAGTTCAGTCTTTAAAATTTCAAACAATTTAATGCGAAACTCTTACCACAGTAACGTTGATAGGGTTAGTAAAATATTTTTGCCGAAATCCTTCCCTACATAAATAGTAATTAATTTTAAAAGTATGTATTTGTTCAACAAAAAACAAAAAAATAACAATCATACTCACGAAAGTTGAAATCGCTGCCTCGCGATACCTTGTCATTACTGCCTTTCATAAGACTGAACGGATTGTCGATAGGTCTCGGCGGCATATAATCTAACGCTGAAATATCTTGTTGCAGTGCCCTCCAACGACATCGCTAAATATGTACTGGCAAAACGTATGTGTACTTTTTCACTGAAAAACGTATCGGTTAAAACATATAACTGTATTCCTCAAATAGATGAGGATCAAACTGAAAACTTTACGGTTCAAGTGATGTGGTTTGGTCATACGGACTCAGATGTGTTTAAACTTAATGCCACTCATTCCGAAACCAGCAGAGATGTATACGTTACATT
Source organism: Omphiscola glabra (assembly GCA_964017045.1). NCBI lineage: Eukaryota > Metazoa > Mollusca > Gastropoda > Lymnaeidae > Omphiscola > Omphiscola glabra. Next base: position 20,834,738 of record OZ024807.1, read on the forward strand.
CCCATCAAAAACAACACCGGCCTCGCTCCACCTGGATATCTTAGAAGGTCAAATCGAAATTTGTGAGATTCAAATATTCGGGGGTAATATTTTTTTTATATACATATTTCTGATTTGTTACATTTTACAATTATTGTTTTGATGATGTGTAACTATTAATTAATCATGCTCATCAGCTAGTAGTAATATTTTGAAAAGTAGATTTGTTTGGTTTTACCATCGACTATAATTAATGCAAGTCAGCTTCCTAAAATGTCTTTTAGTCACACATGAGAATGGGAGATTTGGCTTAACCCTTTAACCACCATGATTCACATTTGGGGATCATGTACTTTAAACCGTCTAATGGCGTCACCTGCTATCTACTTAGAAAACAACAATGTTCACATGACTCATCAGGGATACGCCTATGAATCAGATGCTACATTTAGCTCTTGCACATGGTTGTCTTCCCTCGCGAGATCGTTGTTACCGTCGGTGCAGTTTTTTTTCCCGTCGCGTGAATGCAATGGCTGTTTTGTTAGCAGAACAAGTGTTTATTCATGAGGCTCCTTTTCATTATTGGTAATTTACCTTCATGATTGATATGCGTTTAGAACTATACTTGCAACTTTTCATCTATGTTATAGTTTTCGTGGCTACTGTAGATCGAAATATCGTGATCCCCATTTGTGGACCATATATGATAAGGACTTGAATTTTAGCAAATATTTCTTAATTGCGTTTTATATTAAATGCCGTGACGCAGGATCCTTTCTATAAATGGCCTTGTGTTTCGGAGTTCTGATGGAGTAAAGGATGACACTGGGTGATATTATAATCGATGATGTATTTCTGCGTTCGGATGGAGTAGATGATGACAATGGTCCTACAGATATCGTGGAACTTACTCTTGATCGAGTTGATGAAGTGTCGGACAATTAAGATATTGATGACAACATAACTGATGATGAAGTACCGGATGATTTTCTGGTCACAAACAGGATATTGTAACCAGATGCAAGTCTATGAATGCAAGGATACAGACACTGATGATGACGCTGGCTTGTCCGGACTTTGGTTAGCTGTTGTTTTGAATATGATTTTGATTTTAGAGATACCATATGCTCACATGATTTACTTTGACAATTTTTTCAAGGGGATTCTCCTTGATATATCTACAAGACATTAGTGTCAGGAAAACATACATTTCTAGATTCAAAAGAATAAACAAATGCACTATTGCGATTGAAAAGGAAATTAATATTTAAAAAAATCTAATAGGCGGCTACATTTTGATTCCCAGAATGAATTTTGGGTGTTAGTTGGAACGACAAGGCTGTCTAAATCCACCCAGCAACGATGAGTCAATAGACCAAAAGTCACAGGTGAAGCGATGCAGTTCGGCTAACAAAAAGCGATTCAAGTCTCTGAAACAAATTCATAAAAGAATATAAAATACACATTGGTGGGGTCGATAAGATGGATATACTGAATCAGAATCAGAAAAGGCAAAAAGTGTTGTTTCCCTTTGTTTACAATGCCATTGATGCATAGTTTGTTAATTCCGACGCACTATATTGTCTTTCAAACGGTGCAATTCCTCCGTTGGCTTCGAGAAGTTATGTAGCCAGAGCATATCTTGCTCTTTCTTCACCAATATCCGAACCAAAACAGTTGAAAGGATTTTTTTTCCCAAACTATCCTAGAGTTGTGTTGCTGTTGATGTGAGAACTTCTGGACCTGATTACCACATTGAATGAACAGAAATCGGCAAAAAAATGATGTATGGAGTAAGACTAACGCAAGAAAACCGTCCAGCAAATGTAATGTTGGACTACAAGTTGAGTGCTTTCCAGTATGGCAATACAAACTAGACAGTATCTACTGTGATCCCTACTTGGGGAAGAACTAGAAATTTGGAATTTTGGAAACAATTCCGGTGATGTGATCCTAAACACATGATTATCCTATTTAGCAGATGTAAATTTATTAAAATAAAGCAAATCATATTCTGAAACAAATTGACGGCTAAGGGGTAAAGAAGGAAGAAACACAATTAAAATGTTACTGTTGTTTTTTTTTTTTTTGTTTTTTTTTTCTGTTGAGTGATTCTTTGTAATGATGATTCTCTTTCACAAACTCAGTGACTTTGAAAAGTGATTAAAATTTAGCTCTTATTTCTTTGTACTATTTACTAGATGCTCACACTGGTCTCTTAGTTTTAGCACGTTCTTCTCTAAAATTCTTTTTTGATGAAGGATAAATTGTTATGTCAGTTTTATTTTAAGTCTCCATTTTCTTAATATTTTTTTTAAGCAAGACATCACGGAAAATGAAGGAATGCTTACAAAGCGGTAGTCATTTTAAATTCTATTTTTAATTATCCCTCTTTCATGTGTTTGGATTTTTTTTTTAAATATATATTTAATCAAATATATTTCTTTTATATAAGGGTCAAGAAAAGTTCTTTTGAAGAAAGTAATCCTAAATTGACAAGGATATAACGTACACATCAGCCTCACACGAAATACGATATGGATCTGTTGGTCAACTGCTCTAAACATTTTCAGAAGCACCATTGTCTCTGACAGAGAACAATTAAATATCATTAACAAATTGTGTTGCATAAGTGGAAAATCATTCCCGTGTATTATAAACAATATAACAAAGCAATACTTAAACACAAAGAAAAACAGGTTTAGAAGAAAAAAAAATCGCCAAACATTTCTTCTAGATGGCAAACGTTCGGATGGGGTCATGAAATGAAGTAACCTCCTTTTCTCTAAACAGACTGCCCTTCCCCGTCGTATGGCTCTGACTGTGGCGCTACTTGCCCGATGTCTTGTCTTGGTCAGACCTGCACACAAGATAGAACATGTCATAGATGCCACGAAGGAAGTGAGGGGAAGTCTTGTTCGGAAGGTAAAATAATAGGATATGCTTGTTTATCAATCTTGTATTTACATTTCCGGTACATACATGTTAATAGGATCTTCCATTAACAAAATCAAAGATCAGTTATTTCTTTTCCTTTTTTTATATATATTTAATGGAACCGGCAAGCACAGCAAAAGGTGATATTATTATTTTTTTAATAATGCAATGGTTGGGAGTTTACCGAGTCAGAACATAAAATATAAATACATTGCAAAACAATATTGGTACAGCTTTGTCGTAAACGTGCAAACAACGGTGGGTGGGTGGGTGGGTAGGTAGGTGGGTAGGTAGGTGGGTGGGTAGGTAGGTGGGTAGGTAGGTAGGTAGGTATGTAGGTAGGTAGGTAGGTAGGTAGGTAGGTAGGTAGATAGATAGATAGATAGATAGATAGACAGATAGATAGATAGATAGATAGATAGATAGATAGATAGATAGATAGATAGATTTATTGATTGATTGATAGATAGATAGATAGATAGATAGATAGATAGATAGATAGATAGATAGATAGATAGATAGATAGATAGATAGATAGATAGATAGATAGATATATAGATAGATAGATAGATAGATAGATAGATAGATAGATAGATGGATGGATGGATAGATGGATGGATAGAAAGATAGGGTAGGGTAGGGTAGAGTAGGGTTGGGTAGGGTAGGGTAGGGTAGGGTATGATAGGATAGGATAGGATAGATAGATAGATAGATAGATAGATAGATAGATAGGATAGGATAGGATAGGATAGGATAGGATAGGATAGATAGATAGATAGATAGATAGATAGATAGATAGATAGATAGATAGATAGATAGATAGATAGATAGATAGATAGATAGATAGATAGATAGATAGATAGATAGATAGATAGATAGATAGATAGATAGTAAGATAGATAAATAGATGATAGATAGATAGATAGATAAATAGATAGATAGATAGATAGATAGATAGATAGATAGATAGATAGATAGATAGATAGATAGATAGATAGATAGATAGATAGATAGATAGATAGATAGATAGATAGATAGATAGATAGATAGATAGATAGATAGATAGATAGATAGATAGATAGATAGATTATATTAGATAGATAGATAGATAGATAGATAGATAGATAGATTAGATTAGATAGATAGATAGATAGATAGATATATAGATAGATAGATAGATAGATAGATAGATAGATAGATAGATAGATAGATAGATAGATAGATAGATAGAAAGATAGATAGATAGATAGATAGATAGATAGATAGATAGATAGATAGATAGATAGATAGATAGATAGATAGATAGATAGATAGATAGATAGATAGATAGATAGATACATAGATAGATAGATACATAGATAGATAGATAGATAGATAGATAGATAGATAGATAGATAGATAGATAGATAGATAGATAGATAGATAGATAGATAGATAGATAGATAGATAGATAGATAGATAGATAGATAGATAGATAGATAGATAGATAGATAGATAGATAGATAGATAGATAGATAGATAGATAGATAGATAGATAGAAAGATAGATAGATAGATAGATAGATATAGATAGATAGATAGATAGATAGATATATAGATAGATAGATAGATAGATAGATAGATAGATAGATAGATAGATAGATAGATAGATAGATAGATAGATAGATAGATAGATAGATAGATAGATAGATAGATAGATAGATAGATAGATAGATAGATAGATAGATAGATAGATAGATAGATAGATAGATAGATAGATAGATAGATAGATAGATAGATAGAAGAAAAGAAAGATGCATAAATAGAAATTCAAGTTTTATTGCTAATATATTGTATTGGTGTGTGCGTCTTGCTCATTAAAACTTTTCAGCGGCAGGAATTAATGTCTCTTCTACATAATACATACATTTTTAAGGGATTCGTTGCCCCATGGGATACACTGGGAAAGAGTGTGAGATACTTTGTCACTGTAAGAACAATTCTTGTGATGTTAACGGCTACTGCACCGAAGGATCACATTGTGACATTGGATGGTTTGGCCCGGCGTGTCAGTACCGTAAGTTAAATAGTCTGGTTCTACTTAATTTCGAAATGATGACACGGTTTTGTTAATAATTAAAATGAAAGCGGAAATACATATATTTAATTTAAAAAAAATATAATATGTGTCTGGAAGGTTTGCTGCTGGTCGCGATGATGCACACAGGAGTCAAACACGCAAAAAGAAAGAGTTGTGTATTATACTTCACTATAGTCGCCTTTCATCTAGAATGTGTTGTTGTTTTGTATTCTTGAACTCTTATCAGCCACTCCTCTGCTGGTGTTAGAATGTGTTTGTGTGTTTGTGTAAGTGTTTAGCTAGTGCTGCTCTCTCACACGTATATGTGCATGCATTACACTAGCATTGTGTAGGATTGCTTGCATGCATTTTGACATACATTTTTTAACCATTCAGGATGAATTAAAACAATAAATATTATTAGTATTTCCGTTCGAATCTAATTGATACCATGTCCAAACCATTCATGTCCACATTTAATTTCAATATTGTTCGGTAAGGGATTTTTTTTTCATGATGTCGATTTGGCATAACACATGGAGGAGGGACTGCAGTAGTTCGTGAATAACCTCTTCTAGGTTTTTAATGTGTCTGTCGTAAGTGAAAAATGTTTTCCGCAAAAACAAGCAGCATCACCTCTAAACGTAATTATTAATGGTCATAATCTGGCAGTAAATTAAAACTTTACGTACTGTAGATTAAATACTTGCAGCTCAATCTCGTAGATGAATAGGTGAACATTAGAGTCACTGATAGGACATGAGATACGTAATATGGAAATTATTACTCATGTAAAATATTCACAGTATTTGAACTTAGAGAAGACTGCTCAATCAGGAGAGAACAATCAGACAAGATGGAGCTAAAATTATAATATGACACTTGATTTACGATATTTAAGTAAGAAGAGTTGGTCTTAGTGTGATAACACTTATAAAGTACAGCATTTTTCTGAGAAGATAGTATTGAAATACATAATATGACATATTCAAAGTGTTTTCGGATTTCGTATGTTCGGCATGAGTATTTGCTCGTATTTCAAGTATTACCTATTATTATTGTTATCGTGTGTACTAAGGTATTAGTCACTATCATTAATCATTTGAACCACTACGTCTCTTTTTTGATTTACAAGACATTGTGATTGTGAAAATTAGTTTCGTTAAAAAAAAAGGAGCAATTATGGCCTAATTTAATAAGCATGTGGCAAAATGCTAAACTCAATATAAGCATAAAGCTTAGCGTGTATGAGGCATGTGTGCTTAGTACGCTTTTAAATTGCGTACACTTGTGGAAAACAAACACTATCATGAGTGGAGAATCAAAAGCTTCCATAAAAGATGTCTGCGAAACATTCGAAAATTCGGTGGCAAAACAAAGTGCCAAAACACACGTTATGAAACGTTCCAAAATGATAAGCATGATCTCAGCTCTTAGATTAATGAGGATATGCTGGTTACTCCATGTAAGAAGAATGGACGAATGCCGTATATCTTAGGACCTGCTTTACGGAGATTTGAAAGAGAAGCAATTCTTATTACGACTGCTGCATTGTAAGTACATATGACAAACAAAAATAGAGTGAAGCCAGCATAGAAATCAGCGAGTAGGGGATTATCGCTCATCACCATGGCGAACAGCGGTGTATAGGGGAGGGAAACAGGCAGATGAAACACCTAAAAAAATTACACTACGAAGGGACAAAGTAAACCTGTGGTGAATGTTTTTTTTCTATTGGTTGACATCCGTCCGTGATGTTTTTGCTTGACTTTAGATTTGCTAAGTTTAGACCACTCGGCCACCCAGCAGCCCCACAAGTGAATGTACATCTGCAATAATTTCAGCCGGACAGGCAACTTTAGGATCGGCCATATTATATTTTGATGATAACACGGGCACGTCACTTAAAAGTAGAATTAGCACATCTCTGAGTGCTGGGAAATATATATATATATTTAATTTGCTGTTTTTCGGTGAGTTAACAGCAGTGGTCATGTGATCTACTACTTTTTCTAGCGCGAGTTTAATTGTCCTCCAAACATATATTTGAATGAGTTGAGAGAAACGACATGTTTAGTAAAGTATCCAACGTTCTTATTGAATGATGTCATAATTTGGATATCTGCTGACAGATTTGTAATCCACATTATTATGTTTATTTAATGTCTGACCCTTTAAATAAAGTGTATTATATATATTTATGTAATTTTTTTTTAGATACTGTATTTTTTCGGGTAGCTCATTTTGTTCTTTTTCTAGGTACCATAGTCATCGCATGTATAAAAGTATATAGTTCTTAAGGCCTTATTTCATGAATTTAAAAAAAAAAAAAAAAGTGACGGCTGGCTAATGCAATCCCAATAGAAAAGAATCTCTTTGAAACTAGGATACCTATACTTTTTTGAAAGTCAATAAAGTAAAATTGTTTTTTTTTTCCTTTCCGATCCTCAAAGTAGTATATGATTTACACGAGTCATTGTTGTAGATCACAATCACATAGTGCACATATACTATGCTCCCTTTAGAGATGTTACACTTAACCTACCAGAAATTCAGCACAACTCGTTAAAGAGTGCAAAGAGTATGGACATAAAACGAGTTTCTAAAACATTTGTTGTTGTTTTATCAACTTCAAAATTAAGCATATACCATGATTAACATGTTTATAGAATGTTTGGACAGACCAATCATGTTTACCCTTTTTTCAAGTAGCATTGTCAGCCATAAAGTGATGCTCCTTGTAAAAAAAAAATTGTCTTCAAATATTCTAGGTAACATTGCAAGCACGGCGATGGAGCTCAATGAACTACTCACAGACAACAATGACACAACGTGTTACAAGAGTGAAAATAAACGTATTGAAGTGGAACTTAACGGGCCACTGGTGTTCACGTGGGCCAGGGTTGTGTTCCATGAGTCAGGTAATGAAGAAAAATGACTAAACTTTTATCAATTAGTCACTTTTTAATTTTTTTTTATTCGGGTAGAAATAAATCGATTGTTTGAGTTATTGAAAGAGCAATTAGTAGAAATAAATATACTTGCATAACGTAAATACCAATAAATCAAAAATACACTCACGTTTTACTTAATCAATATATTGCTGTCATTAATAAATACTGTGAATGAAAATGTATTGAAATGGTAGACAACGAGACAAAGCAAAAACATCACGATGTCTGCTTTCATAAAAACTATGTCATCTTTCCCAATAACCCGACAAACCATCCCCAACCCCTCTTCCCCTTACACACACAATTCAAATTTCATTTACATGTAATGGGTAGTGTAAAGTTTTCAAAATTTCAGCACTGGTAGATATTACAGTCTTAGAATTCATGGCAGTAGTCGATGGCACAGTTGTAAGAAAGACGTGCCAATCCCTGAGAACGGTCGAGATACTCGACAACAGTTTTGATGTCTTCTGCAACGAAGACAACATAGTGAAGAGTGTGAAGTTAATATGGAAAGGGACCGGCCAAATCTGTTCACTTTACGTTAATGCAGGTGAGAGCCTATTTAGAGCAATTGAGGGGTACTTGGATTGTGTATCTCTGTGTGTTGATTTTCTCGCCTTCTTTTGCTGTCGTGTTGATTTTTCGTGTACATTTTAGTATTGTACACATTATATACTTTTATGTGTGTAAGTTGAAATAACAATTAATGCACAATCTTGCTAACACAAACAATACTTTGTGCTATTAATAAATCTCTTATAAAGTTCGTACATTTTTAGAGGGTTGTCCAGTCAAAGGATTTTAAATTCATATAAAAATTAATGAAAGGTGAACAATTATTTGTATAAAAACTAATAATAAGATTTAATTATAATTAAACAAATTTAGAAATTTATTATTATTTGCAAATGCCTACATCATTACGAGACAAACATTAATATCATTTTGAATGAAATTTACATAATATATATATGTCCTACACATAAATAAAAATTAAATTAAAAAAAAAAGGATACGAATTTGCACAAGCCCTAACTAAAACAAAAATCAATAGAATGGAAAGAAAATATTTGAAAGTTCAATATAAAAAAGATACACATTGTAGCTGTGTAACATTGTGAATTTTGTTTATACGGTATGGAGTCAACGTTCCATTTTTTCTAATAATTTGTTTGCATATTATTTCTTTCAGCTGTATCATTCACATACTATATAGCAGGAACTGAAACATCTAAAACTACATTATATTTACAAGTCTTCTTTCGCCTTTTCGTCCTCGAGGAACAGCAGCCGATCTTCATCGACGTCTGTGATTAGGACATAGGCCGCCTACAAGAGCCCTCCAGGCATCACGATCCTGAGCCAATCTCTCCAGCCTCCCCCAAGTGTGGCCAAGTTTCTTGGTATCCGCCTCCACTTCACGGCGCCAAGTGTTCTTAGGCCTGCCTCTTTTCCGTTTTCCTTGAGGGTTCCAATTCAAGGCTTGTCTAGTTATGCTGGAGGCAGGTTTCCTGAGCGTATGGCCAATCCATCTCCATCTTCTCTGGAGGATCTCTTGTTCTACAGGTTCTTGCTTTGTCCGCTGCCACAGTTTCTGGTTGCTGATTCTGTCGGGCCAATGAATCCCGAGAATCCTTCTTAAGCAGTTATTGATGAAGGACTGGATTCTCTTCATATTCCCAGCAGTGATTCTCCATGTTTCTGCACCATACAGTAGAACCGGTTTCACCATTGTGTTGAAGGTTCTGATCTTCAGTTTGGTATTTAGGTGTTTGGAGGCCCAGACATTTTTTAGTTGTTGGAAGTATTTAACATTTTATAATGGGAAAAATTTATGGGTTTTTTCTATTTGGTTTTCTCTAAAAAGGCCAACAAGGCGATGACGTTTCTTTCTAAGGGTGATTTTATGCACTTCTTTTTACACACGAAAAATTGTGCAATTTACGTTTCGAATTGTGCAAGTAAACTGATCTTTGATTATTAAAATTTCCAGCTGGTAAAATGATTTTATTAACTTCAGTCACATAAGGATTTGTTTTACAGTAACTACAGCACTTAAATGCTTTAATAGTCATTTGTAGTCTTCCATCAAGCATATAGAGCTACCTATGATTCATGTTCCTCCTGAAATCGAAACGAGGAGGATTACATTTTTGAATATCTTATTGGCGAAGGTTTCTGCATTTCGTCTGCCATTAGATCTTCGTTATAATATTTGCATGTTCTTTTTCAACATCTTTAAAATGTCTAACAAGAATCCTTAATGAAACTTGAAGCTTAAAATTAATAATAGCGATTTTTAATAGACCCATTCATGAAAGGCTCGACGATTTAATACTATACGAACAAATAATGTATAAGGTGGAGAGCATTTCTTTTTTTTTTTTAGTTTAAAATGTATTTTAAAGTTCTTGCTAAGTCCATGCACAGTGTTTATTTTAAAACTCAACAGTCATTACACAGATACGTTTAACATATATAATTGTCTTTTTTTATCTCACAGGTCGTAATATAGGACTTGAAGCAGCAGTCGAACGTTGTAACTATGTTACCCCTAACAACTTCAGAGCAATCTTTGACGGAAATAGTGGCATAGACTCCTGCTTTACATTTAGCAGCAACTTTAACGCACTGCAGCTGCTAACAAACAGTAATCAGATTGTAACTGGAATCATCGTCCACAAAAGTGAGCAATGCATTTAAAAGTCACACAACTCTAACTGTAAACCACGGTTGGACTAAACATAGTCATTTATTTTAGTTAAACTATCAAAAAATTCAAAATATATTTATAGTGATAAATGTCAAAGTATAACTATATAAGCTTTTCTACTATTTGTAGAAAAAAAAATAAACATTCAGTTACACTTTTCGTAAAAACTTAAAGGATATTGTCACACCAGTATATGTGATATTAGTTTCTTGTTTTTGTAAGTGCAAACTTTATCATGTTTTCCAAAGATTTAATAGAGTTCTCTTAACATTATTATTTGCTCAATTTAAAAATCCAATTGCATTTATTATCTCCGTTTTCCAAATCTGACTTATCTTACATGTTTAAATAGACACAACTGCAGAGGCATACTCCCTCAATGTGAAGTGCCTGGATGCTACCAACAACACTGTATGTGACCACACTTCCAGACAATCAGCTGACAACTCTCTTCACATCCCTGTCATGAAAGCCACTGTTTCTAAACTAACTATCAAAGTAACTTCTGGCTCCTTGACGATTTGTGAATTCCAGATGTATGGAGGTGACTTGACTTTAACCTTTTAGAAGCGTTTACATATTACTATATTCAAATGTAATTTATCCATACCATTTTACCCCTGAAAAAGTTGTTTAGATAAACAGCTGTTACACTTGTCAACAGCTTAAACGTTAATTGTTCGAGATTTTTGTTTGCAGCTAAACGTAGTTTCCACCAACAAATTTGGGAATGTTAATTTTTGTTTTCAATTGTGTAGAGACAGAGACCAGAAATGTTAAGAATGCATCCTTTTTTGGAAGTCTCTTAAATGAAGCCAGTTAAAGCCATCACATTTCTTCTCTCCGATTTGATATTAACCTTAACTTGAAATACACATTATTGAAAAAGACAGAAAAAAATAGGATTGCACAAAAGACAACTTTTAAATTACAAAACGTAAAATGCTATTTTCAGATTGCCCGCCTCCTTACTATGGCTTCCACTGTAATGAAACGTGCAGTGACCAATGTGTTGGCAGACAATGTAATCATGACGGAGAATGTAATCAATGCGCAGAGAAAAACAATAATGTTTTATGTGATCAAGGTTAGTTTTCTTTTTCATTTGACGTTTATAAATATATATATATATATATATATATATATATAATTATATTTTTCCTGGCTCTTAGATTGCTCATAAATCTGTTGCTTTTTAAAACTTATATTACAGCTGCAAAAATGCAACAGTCAAGCCGTTCGCATAACGATATAAAGCTATTTAAAATTAAAAAACGAATTGGTTTTATATCAAAGCTAGATATTCCCAAGGAAACCCAATGAAGTTAAATTACCTTGAGTTGATTCTATTATATGTTTATTTATATAGGCCTACATGCTCTCATTGTTTAATAAAAACACGGGGAGATACAGATGTTTAAAACGTAGTAGGTGTTGATATGTAAAGATAGGGTGTTTCTGTTGGCAGAATGATATATAAATGTATGTATTTAAATAATATAAAAATGTAGCAACTATATACAAATTAAAGCAATGATATTTAAATGCCTTAATGTATTTTCTCGTTAGATGTGCTTACTACAAGCACCAAACCCGAAGAAGGCAAGTTTTAACTCGGCTAAATGTGTTTTCTCTCTCTCCCTCCTTAAATTTCTCTATCTCCTTTACTTTCTCTCCCAATTTCTCCTATATTATTTCACTTTTTTGTCCAGAACTTTTTCGCTCTTTCTTTGTGACACTTTGTCTTTTTCCTGAATTTTTTCTTGCCTGCTTTCTCTCTCAATTTCTCTGTATTTCTACTTTTTTTCTTATGGCTTAGTTGGTTTTTTTTTGTACGAAGTGGCTATTCGTACCCGTCCCGCGTAACAGAAGTGAGATGTTGTGATTTAAAAAAAAAAATTAACATATTATTGTTGGGTTTGTAAGGACACAATGATGTACCAAATGAAAGATCACTGAATGGACTATATGTTTCTAAACTTAATTCTTCAGTTTAACTAAAATAAACTTCATTTTTTTGTATTCCTTAATATTTTGTTCCGTTAAAATTGTGGACCTCATTTTTGTTACCGTACATATATTTATATTCTTTAACTTGCTTTAATCTTACTTCCGATAACAACAAAAGATATCTCCAACGTTTATTGCTGTGTTCTGTTTCTTTTTCGATTTTCATTTGTCCTGTTCACTGAAGAAAGTTCTAAGCCGAAACTTTCATATCTGGTTATGTCTATTGATTTCAGCTTCAACATACCTTGTTCTATTTCATTTACACAGCTTGAATGCAGACCTTCAATTATTATCTCTTAATCTCTCTCTCAAGTCTCTCCCCTTGAAATGAAAATGTCACATTAGTTTAGGCTAGGAAATGGCATCTGCGGGCCATCGAGCTTTTGCTCCTTATGCCCTCCCCAAAGCTAACCCCCTAAGCCAGAGTATCCGGCTGCAATGCTGCATGCTGGAGATGTCCATTTGCCTGGATTGCCCCCACTCGAGTCCGCTCGATCGGGTGAAGGCCGCCCCAATCCAATGACACCCGGTTGGTCTGAATCTGATACTGTGCATACACACAGTAGAAACTATCGACTTTCATAGCAGTTGGGATGGTAAATTTCATCCTAATATCTTCTCACACCCCTCCCGAGAAAGCATCGGACGCCCTATATAAGAGTGGTTCTACAGTGAGTTTCCACATTGACCACATCGTAACTAGATTATGAAGTAGCTGGGACTGGGACAAAACAGTTGCCTAGGAGCAGCTTTCTCTTCCCTCAACTCCCTCCTTCTCTCTCACTCCCTTTTCCCTAATTTTCTACATCTCTCTTCATCTTATCTCCCTCTATTATTTTATCCTGTTTTTCTTAATATATGACATTGCTTTTAATATTTTCACAACAAATTTACAGTGTAAAGAAAAAAAGTATTAAAATATGCATACTTTCATTTCATATTTTAAATGACAAAAGATGTTAATAACTAGAGAATTAAAATTTATTCATGTTTATTTTACTCATGTGCAAGTAAAACATGATAAATTACTAATCATGCTATAAAACACTACAGTGTTTAATTTTAATGTCACACTTATGGATAATTTTACTCTATTCAGAATCCTCCTGTCCTAGTGATACAAAATGCCACTGTACAGACCATTCGTGTAAGGACGATCTTTCCTGTCAGGATGCCGCAACTTGTGAAAAACCTTGGTTTTCTCTAGCATGTCAATATTGTAAGTAGACATCTAAATAATCACGCGAGACAGTTTGATTATTTTCACGCCATCAAATCGGTTATCAATTTTATGTTAAAGGTTGTTCTTTCTAAAATTAATTGGACATTGCCTTTAACAAATTGCAGTAATGCTATGTGCGATGACAATGTAATTGCCCAACATATCTTTCTTTTAACCACTGTCAGCACATGGTGTCTGGAGCTGTAAACATTCGACAACAGAACAAAGAGGGAGTAGATTATTGGGAAATTTCAATACTATTAGTGTTGGCGATTACCTTATACTAAATATGTATTGGTCATACAAAAATGTGTGACTCTCAGTAAGTGACTAAGTCTAAGACTATTTGATGACTATTTAAAGGAGTCTCTATGAGTGTATGATTTCTAAGGCATTGATTTATTAAATAGATGGGCTAACACGCAGAAGCCAAGTGTTTCTTTCAGGAATATGTCAAAATTTACAGCATGCTTTTCTGGCTTTTACAAATCAAGCAATCTTACTTAAATTTATTATTGACATTTAGGAAATTGGGTTTTATTATATATAACTTGGCAATATAACCTGCTTTTCTTGGGTTTCTTTCTAAAAATAAAATCACATAAAAAGTTATAAGGAAATCCATCCATCCCTATGATGCTACAGCCCATGTAGGCCCTTGGCCTCCCACACACACAACCTCCTTTCTTTCAGACCTAACTGATGCCTTTCTTCTCCATGCTTGTATTCCCAACTGCTGTAGATCTTAACCACTTCCTCTATCAATTTAAAGCTAGGCAATAAGGAAACTGTAGCCAAAAACACTTCGAAAAAGCAATATTTAAATGGAAATAATATTAATATTCTCCTATAATCTGCCAGATTAATAAAAAATATGGTTAACATTGAATTTGATGCCCATCCATTTCAATTAATATTACTGAAACCAAAGTGTCTGCTAAGTAACATTTGAATTGCAGTTTTGTTAAAAGACATTCTGACTAGGTGTCAACTACACAATAACTTTGTAGTTAAGCCACATACTATCTGATCGCAATGGTACCAACCATTGGAATTATTTCCTGGTTCCAAATTTTGTAACTTTTTGTTTTCCCAATAGCTCACCTTAAACATCACATCTTGCAATTGATTAATTTTCTCTCCAGACGTCTATTCAGAGACATGTTTTGAAATATTGACGTACTAGCATATATTAAACAAATCAGTAATACCGTAATAAGTAGAGATCAATCTTTATTTCAAACAATAATATATATTTTTTGAGATTTTGCAAGACATTTTGTTGGAGAGAGTAATTTGTATGATTATGAACATTTTTCTCAGATGATGCCGCTCACACAGCGATCGTGGACAGTCCACTCCTGACGGACCACAATGACTCAACTTGCCATACGTCACAAAATCTGATCTTCCAACTGAAAGGGCCGGTTATCTTTACCTGGGCACGGATTGTGTTTGAGAAAAAAGGTAGTTTTATTTTTGAAAATATATTTATATAAAATTAAAATTTGACTACAAAAGACTTTAAATGAAATAATTTTAGTATTTCTTATCATTTCTTTATTTTCAACTAAAACATATGACAACAATGTACCAGGATAATAAATGGAGGTTTTTCGCTATATATTCTACCTTCTATTGCGAAGTTTCAACATATAACAAACATGACATGTTTACATACATAAGCTGAAAAATTAACTATAATATTCCTCGCCCTTGAAATATATATTTTTAGGTAAAAAGTTAATAAGATTTTCCATGTTTTAAGCATATATGCTTTGATGTTTACGTTTAACCATCATTTTATTTAAAAATATATTTATCTCCAATATTATACAAGACTTAAGCTACCTATTTTCATGCCCAGGAACTACGAAAAAAAGAAATTCTAAAATTTTTAAGAGCACGTCCTTAAATTTAAAGTTGGATATATTGGTATCATAAAAATTTAGCTTAGCTTCTCTACCATGTTTTTGGAAAATCGTGAGCTCCCTTTCCAAATTTTTTGAGGTATGGGTAACCATATGTAAATGTACACATTGAACTATATGCAGCTATACTATATATATTTAATTATTTTAAAAAAAATCTTACAAATCTTTTTCACAATATTATTATAAGCAGATTTAAAGATTGGCATCCACATACAAATTTACTGATTGTCTTTCCTTGGCTTCAAATGAGTTTTTAGAAGAAGTTTAAAAACATTATTTCATTGGTTTCAAAACTAATTATTTACACATTATTTTTGTGCAACATATTTGAGTTTTGAGATATTATATTACTTGTAAAATACTACCAGACGTTTTGTGTCGCAATTTGTTTTGTCTGAAGCAAAATCTAGTATCGCTTCACCAACCTTACAAGCAGATATTTTGTTAAGTTTTTAATAATCATCAATAAAAGCAGCCCAAGGATGCTAACCGCACACATTTTGAAAGCCCAAAAACTAAAAAATCATTATGTCCCAGTCCAGTTTTACCATGAATTTTATTACATTTTCTAAAAAAAAAAGGATAAATATATTTCATTGCTTAATTTAGTTATTATTTTTTTTTCAACTTACTTTTAAATTTATTTACATTGTCCCCACATGGTATGAATGTCACATCTCTTTTCACTGTTTGAACCTAGCTCCACCCCTCCACGTTACGACCTATTGTAGTGGACTTATTTCTCCTCTTTTCTTTCCCTCTTCCCTATTTAACCTTTCTCCCACTTACTTTCTGTCACAAATCTTTTGCTGCCCTCTTGGACACTACTTCTCAGCTAAGTGCTATATTATAATTTGTTGATATATTTTTTAATTGTATTTGTTTTTCTGTTTGTTTGCTGATGACGGCTTCCTGTCGACACATTCGTTGTTTTGTTGCATTCCTTTTTTCAGGTTTAACCTTACTGTGCTAACCTGATTGCAGTCTTCCCCCATTATTACCCGAAAGATATCTTGACAATGGAATAAATAGTCCCCATTTTTTAGGATTACCAATTGTTACTGAAGTATATACACTAACTTTTAAAATTTAATAAACATTTTTACTATTAAATTAATTTGCAGTAATAAAAGAATGTCTCTTAACCATAGACAATCACATTCATTGATGCAAATACTTAAGTTCCATAATTATTTTATAATATTTTCCTGAAATCAATTTAACTATTAAGTTAATAATAATATTTCATAGATGTTACTATTAATAAATGTCTAATAATGCAGTCTTAACATTAAATGATTTCCATGAATTTAAAATTATTTTCACAATATTAACAACACTCTAAAAACACAACACATTTTCAAGTTTTCCAGATAGATGTGCTTACAACTTACGAACAGTTATAAATAAAACATATTAATTTTATTTTTAGCAAATTTAAATTTATTCGATTTCCGTATAATAATAGAAAATCCCTATCATTGTTTTTAACTATCCAAACATAATTAAATAGCTTCTTTAAAGCGTTATTTGGATATCCTAGTTCAGTGGTCGGCAAACGTTTAGTCAAAAGAGCCAAAAATCTTTGTAAAAAAATATATTATTAGTTTCTTCATGTGGTGAAAGTCAAGAAAATTTAATAATGCTAATTTGTGAGTCATATAGATAATTACCATTTATTTACATAAAATCATGAGACCATCATTCATAACAAGTGACAAGTGCAGCTAGTATTTTTTTACATGATGTTAAAGAGTATAATTTTAATGTCATGAATATTTATAACATAATTGATTTTATTTAAAATACAATCTCACAATGAGGTTTATACTAAAATGTTATAATTCTAAATTATTTTTTTTGCTATTAAGTTAATGATATTCAAAGACAGTACAGAAATTATAGTCTTGCTCCATGTCCATATCATTATTTTAAAAAAAAAGTAACATTTTAATATCTTTTTATCTGATCTGGGAAAACATAAATTGGGTATCATAATTTAGATGTTGAAAGTGTAATACATTATTTGAAAGCATCCAATGTTCCTGTTTAAAATACATTTCTAATAAGATAGTTCTAGGTTTTGTGTTAAATTGTACATTTTAATTTGATATTGTTTGGAGACATCTAAACAGCGTAAGTTAAAATTTAATGACTCACTATCAACATCATAATTTAAAAAAACATACATTATCGGTTATCCGGATAAACAATAAATGTGATTTAGGATTAATAACAGTAAAACAAAATGATCTTTTATATACGTAAAAGAACAATATACTAACTTTTAAAATCAGATAAAATAATTAAAATATTTCTTTCCTTGTTATATTTAAAATATATTACCAATTTATAATAATACATTTAAACATTTACTTAAACTGAAATATAAGCAGACATATTATATTTTTATTTTTAATAAACTGTAAAAGTATTCGATTTCGGTAAAATAATAGATTATTCAGATCATTTAACACAATATGGTAACCATGCTCATTTTTATGTATATATATACACTTTTAAAATTTATTTTACACTGATTTATCCCAAAACTGCATATATATATATATATATAATATATTTTTTGTAATATATTTTATTTAAATACAGTATCTCTAAAAGATATATAAGAAGTCATAATAATTTATATATATATGTGTGTAAGCTAGCCTATATGCCAGACTTTTCCTAATATAAATTGTCTCAATTCTAAAATAATGGTGCGGGACAAAAGGTGCCATACAATGTAATGGATTGAAAACCTTTACTATTAATTTGATATTTCATTTGAAAAATTTTAAAGTTAACCTTTAAAAATGCACCAATTATAACTTAAAAGGAGCACTATTTTTTTAAAAGTTATTTGTATCAATATAGTATCTTTAAGGCATCGTATCCTACAATCATTGGATTGCTATATTGGGACACCAGTATATAGTTGTGAAGTACTTGTCACCTAACATCTACATTTTTTAATAATTAGATTTCTGTTGAAAAAAAATGGTTAAAGATATATTGCAGTAAAGCAGAAAGGCGTTTTAAAAAAGTAGCAAGTTTTTTCACTAAAAGGAATTTGCGTCAGTGAATACGCATAATATGAGATGATTTAAATGGTAAAAAATATCATTTAACTTTTCTTTTCAATAGAGACTTCGTTGGTCACTTTAAAGTTTCATGTCGTCGATGAAGGAGTTGATGATATCAAAGACTGCCTTGAACAGCGAACTGTTGAGACCAACAAAAACACAGTTGATGTGTTCTGCGCCAATACTTTGACAGTAGATCAAGTCATAGTGTCGTGGAATAAAAGTGTTCAAGTGTGTTCTGTTTACATCAACACAGGTATTATCGCATCAAGGGTGTATTCTAGTTTTCTCACACTAGTTATGTTGTGTTTGCATCAAGACCGGTACGTTGGACATTTGATGTGAATAATCATTGTATAATGTATTTCTTTTTTATTCAAGTCCATTATAAGGTGTGCCTTCCTGTTAATTTCCTTTTTACAAGCTTCATCTGCTTGGAAATAAAAATGCTATTTTATGTCCCATCAAACTTGTATCATCTTAAGGACTGCCACTTTGCTTGTTAAATTGCTAAGGGTTGTTATTCTATTTTATTTATATATATATCAAGTTAAAACAAGACTTGAACAATGATATTGAACTTTAAAAATTGTGCATTTTTGTGTTCTAAATAATGCCATTTTTATGAGGTTTTAAAATTGCGATACAGATTATCTCGAGTTTTACTTTTTAAATTCAATGCACTCTAAAAAAAAAACAGCAACTATGTAACATGAAAACAATATGTAATATTTTAGGTGTAAAGTTTAATGTATAAATCTCACTGGTCTACATCAACAGTTCATGGTATTTTTAGTTAAAAAATATTTAATTATGCAACCACTTTTGTCTTTCATTAATGATCGGGTATCGAGGGTTTCTATTTTATTTTTTGACACATTACTAAATAGCCAGAATATCACTAATATTTGTACGCAAACAGTTATACTAAATGGATTAAATGTAAATACACAACATGTACTTCCTAGGTAGGAATTATGCTTTGAAGGCATCCGCGTCGTTTACAGACCAGCCAGCGAGCACAAAGAGAATCAAGAAATTGATGAATTCAGTTCACGATGGGATATCTCCTCAGACCGACTGCATTACATTAAGTGAGGACTACGTGAATACAACGCAGATGACACTCCGAATTAACCGTCCAGTGGCTCTTGTGCATATTCATATTCGTAAGTGTTGTTCAAGTTGCCCAGCCTCGATATATTATTGAGGAAATCGGCACAAAAAATGTTTTAACATTTTTCTATATGTCTCATAGAATCATGTGATGTAAAGTGTCTAAGGCAGTGTGAAGAGTAATGAGTTTTCAATCACTTCTATAGTATTACAGTTTTACCAATTAAATCTTAACATATTGCTATTATTCTAAATGTGATTAACAAAGAACATGTATTTCTATACTTAAATCCTATCAACAAAAGTAAAGTTTTGATAACAATTATACAATTCACAGATTCAAAGACTTGTTTTTTAAATTTTTAATTGCGTACCATTTTCAAATAAGAGGCACAGTCATGGACTTCAAAAATCTCTAAACACACTGCATTTCAAAGTAAATTATGGGTCCAGTAAAATACTATATAAAAGTTAGCACACGACAAACACATACTTAAAGATATAATCATAATTCAAGATAGAACATAATCAAAATGTAACTGGGAATATAATCATAATGCATTTGAGAATATAACATGCAACATAACTGAGAATATAATCCTGATTTAACTGAGAATATAATTGTAATGTAACTGATAATAAAATGGTAAAATATAACTGATAATATATTCTTGATTAAACTGAGAATTTAATCATAATATAACCAAGGATAGTATCATAATGTAACTGAGAATATAATAATAACATATAAAAGAACATAATTATACGAATATAACTGAGAATACAAATCTGATTTCAGTGAAATTATAATGTAACTGAGAATATAAAAGTAAAAAAAAAATATAACAAGAATGTAATCATAATGTATGTCTCTTTTTTCTGTTTTGTTTTAAATATCTGCAAAGTTCATTTTTTAATTGGTTTGATTTAAAGTGAAGTTTCTAATTTTGATATATTTCAAGTGTTAATTTCTTGGACAGATCCAGACCAAAACGAAGACTACAATGTCAAAGTAAGACTGTTTGAAGCTCATAATCCAAGTGTTTCTCAGTTTGAGTCTTCTGTACAAAACAAACAGAGAATTATCTACATGGCGTTTCCGTCAAGGCCATTCATTTCGGGGTTAGAACTGCACATTGTCCAGGGTTCTCTTGCCATTTGTGAATTGCAAATTTTCGGAGGTATTCAACATGTCAATAATGTTTACATATGTATATATCTATTAAATTAAGTGAAATTATAAAAATCTTAAATAATGGTTATTTTTCTCTTCTAAAATTGGCTTAAATTTTAATGCTCTAAATTCATATGGTCAGATTGCCCAGCACAAAGTTATGGCGTGGACTGTGAGAATGTATGTCTGATGTCATGTTTAAACAGATCATGTAGCCAGGATGGAACATGTCTCCAATGTTACGGAGAAGGGCAGGGCCAGTTTTGCAATGAAGGTAACAAGAATTAATGATAGGCAACCTTTTCATGCGTCCTTGGTTCTCCGGAATCGTTATGTTTAGCAAAGCTGTAAAAATAATATTCCTTTCCAGTTTAATCAACTGTACCGGTTTTAATCACACAATCATATATTTTCTATCAACATTAGATACAGATTATCATGTCCCAACTTCAGTATCAAATTTAATATATACTTATAAATAAGTATTTTTATACAATTATTGTAAAAAAATAGATTATATTAAACACATTTTTGAACTGTTTTAACAATAATGTGCAATCAAGAAAATGGGTGTTAGCAACCTCCACTGTGCTGGTACAAACCTCTTGTGCTGGTACAAACCTTCTCTGTTCTGGTACAAACATTTGTTTACATATCATTGAATTCAATATGTCGTTTACATTTGTGCAAAAAAAAAAAATCGTCAGCATGTTTTAGAAATATAAAATGAAATTTCCAAGGAATATGTCCATAAGATAATTTGTTATTTGACCCACAAAAAAAATTAAGTAAGAGGATGATGGTATTGACATGTGCTTTTATAGGGGTAAAGTAGGGATAGCGAGAAAGGAGAGAGAGAGACAGCAGTGTGAAAGATAAATAGAAGGATATAGATAGAGAGGGAGAGATGTTGCAAAAGTGATAGAGAGAGAGTAAGGGTTACATTGATAAATAGATGGATGGATGGGTTGACTGATAGATATATAGACAGACAAACAGACAGACAAACAGATAGACAGATATATAGATTGAAAAAGATAAAGAGTATTAGAGAGGTATAGGGATAAAGAGAAGATAGAGACTGAGAGAAAGAGGGATGAACAAAGATGCATAATTATTTAATGCTAGTATATGGTATTTGAACTGTGTTTTGCATCTTGTACTTTAAAAGAATTGAGTGGGAGTTTCACTTGTACATAATATGCCATTTTTAGGGATGCCTTGCCCTACAGGGTACACTGGAAAACAGTGTGATATACTTTGTCACTGTAAGAACAATTCTTGTGATGTTAACGGCCACTGCACCAACGAATCACATTGTGACATAGGATGGTTTGGCCCTGCTTGTCAGCACAGTAAGTGGAATCGTTTATACCATCTTTAATTTTAAAATGAAGACAGCATTAATTTATAATATTTTATCAATTCATGAAAATGAAATCGGAAATAAATAAACAATAAATTAAGAAGTTGCTTGGTTTACTGTTGGTTATGATGATACACAATAATATGAGGTTGGCTGGTTTACTGTTGGTTATGATGATACACAATAATATGAGGTTGGCTGGTTTACTGTTGGTTATGATGATACACAATAATATGAGGTTGGCTGGTTTACTGTTGGTCACGATGATACACAATAATATGAGGTTGGCTTGTTTACCGTTGGTCATGATGATACACAATAATATGAGGTTGGCTGGTTTACCGTTGGTCACGATGATACACAATAATATGAGGTTGGCTGGTTTACCGTTGGTCACGATGATACACAATAATATGAGGTTGGCTGGTTTACTGTTGGTCACGATGATACGCAAAGTCCCATTTAAACATAACTATTGAGTGTTGCAATCTGGCAGTATATTTCAACTTTCCTTATTATAGATTCAACAGCTCTAGCTCACTTTCTGTAGATGAATTAGTGAACATCAGGATCGCAAAAGCAAGAGCTACTATAATCAAAAAAGCTTTAGTATCACCTTTCTAATCATATTAAAGCACAGAACTAAGCCTGTAACAAGCATGTGTGCTCATTTCGCTTTTAAATGGCGAACACGTGTGAACCCCAAGGGCCGTCATGAATGAAAACTCAAAAGCTTCCATTAAAGATGCATTCAAAACATTCTAATTCTACAAATTGGTTGTCAGGACAATTTAAAAAATTCATAAGTTATGGAAAGTACCAAAATAATCAACATGTTCTGCACTCTTAGTATGATGAGAATATGCTAGTTATTCCATGTAAGGACAACGGGAGAGTGTCTTATTTTGAAAAACCTCCTATATGTAGAAAGGGCAGGAAAGCAATACTTTTTTTGACGGCTGTGCTGTAAGAATGTATTCCAAACAAAAATTGAATAATCCAGAATGAAAATCTGTGGATTGTCATGGTCACCTTTCGGTTGGCGAGCAGCAGTGTATGAGGGAGTAAAACAGGCATATGATGTGTGACTGGAAGCCCCTGCAAAATTATAGCATTACAGAGGGACAAAGCAAAACAGAAGTGAATGTTCATCTGTGAGGAGTGCAGTCGAGACGGGCTACTCTATGATCGGCCATATACTATTTTCTTAGGAAATTTGATTAAGCTACTCCATGTGGAAGATTACATAATAATATATATTTCAAGTAGCCTCTTCATAGTGAAAATGTAACACACGATTGTACGCAGAGACCCGCCGAAACTACGATTTTCAGAGACCGGATGAAACAAAAAATTCGGATTAAAAAAAAAAAATAATACATTTTCTTTTTTGGAAGTTTTAGCCCTTCCTAAAAAAGATCTGGCAGTGAATGGACTGAGAAAAACAATTGGTTGTACTTTTTTTTTTTAAAGTTGGGTCCATCCTTCATTATATCATGTACGCACTGATTGGGACATTGGGTTGTTGAGGAAATGTGTGGCATACGAGACGCATGGGTAGGGGGATTGGTGGGAGTGTCACAGCACTGAAAGACGTGTTGATGGACTACAGTGTGTTGTGACTATGTTAAATATTATACTGCTACAGCGATCTCTTTATGAAAACACTACGCACTAGTATACGATAACTGCCAAACATTGTTGTGATATTTTTATAGCCTTAATAATAACAATTAATAATAGGCCTAATTAGAAATCATTGATTTCACCGATTTTCAGGTGACAGTTGGCCCTATATGAGACTATCAGGATGATTATTGTAGAATTCATGCATAAATGTAGGTGCGTTCTGGTGATTCCCCCCTCCCATCAAAGCTGTCATGCGCATCCTTCGTACGTAATAGTTGGATAGCCTATGCCGGCGCCTATACCATATTATGTTTTCTCCAGGCTCCCTAGGTGAAATTCTTACAAGTACACTTCGAAATAAGTTCCTTTCTAAACACGATTTTCGTGCCTGGGCTGGCCGAATCACTTGGGGTGAAAACACGTGTCACATTTTGTTTACTGTAACAATAGTAACATCATAATAATATATAATGGATTTTATTATTTTTGTATTATTGTTCTTGGGGGGTGGGGAGTCGTTAAAAAAGTATGCGTTCAACAGGAGGGAGGGGATTACATAATTTGACAATGATGGGTACCGGTACGTGCTATATAGATGGCCCCTCCTCGCATTTGTTTGCATGACCTAATTTGATGACAAGTATTTCTTACGGTGTGTTCTATTTTTTGACGCCAGCTTAACTTGATTCCACTGCACACGCTAAACGAGTAGTTATTGTAGACATAATGTCTAGGCTGTATTTTTATTTATTTACTATTAAGATACCGGTACTGTATTGTGCGATTTTGAGAAGATAGTGTACGATTTTAGAAGTTTGAGGGTAAACAGGTCTGGTGCTATGTATCTTTTCAGATATTGTCCCTTTATTCGGATTTTATTTGATTTTCCTTTTCTTCTGTTTCTGGGTAACATAATCACCGAACAAAAAACTAGCTATAATTTGCAAATCATTATTTCTTTTAAAAAAGTCAAAATGTCATTCACCAACCAGTCACACACTCGGCACACATTAATCTTTATTTTTTTAAAACTAGGATACCAATAATCCTATATAATAATGTCCACAAAGTCAATTTGAACGGAAGCCTTTATTTTAATGTTGAAATCCTGAAATCAATACATGATTTCTAAGCGACTGCTTTAGCTCAAATTTCTAGAATGCAAATACGCTATGACCACTTTAGACAGTTAACACTTTCCTGCCTAAAATTTAGCATAACTTGTTAGAGAGTGAATCATTGACAAATAGTCTGTCCTAGAACAGTTTTTATTTTGTTATAACTTCTAAAATTACCTTATCTGTTGATTATTATGCTCATATAATTTTTTGACTGACAAATTATATTTAAACTTTATTTAAAGTAGCATTTTCAGCCATAACTCGATTCACCAAGTAAATAAATTTGACTATAAATGTACAGGTGACATTGCAAGCTCTGGCATGGGACTTAATGAACTACTCACAGACAACAATGACACAACTTGTTACAAGAATGAAAATAAACGGATTGATTTGAATTTTAATCGGCCGATGGTATTCACGTGGGCCAGGGTTGTGTTCCATCAGTCAGGTATTGAAGAAAATAATTTATAAACTTTCATCAATTAGGCACTATTTTGATGTGGGTTGTAACAAATCGAGTGTGATTTCTTGAAAGATTCATTAATACAAATAAATATATTTGTCTGACTTAAATGTTAAACCCTGAGAAAGCCACTCATGGTTTTCTTAAGCAATATATGTCCGTCATTAAGACAAATTATAAATATTTTTTTTTTTCAAAAGCAATTTAGAAGACTAGATGAAGCATAAACATCATGTTTTTTCAGAAAAAATAAAATATGTTTTAATCAACGATAACATCTTTACCAAAAACTTAGCAACCCCCCTCCCCACCACTAAAAAACAACAACAAAAAAACACATACACAGTTAAAATTTCAATAAAATGTAAAAGGATATTGTAAAGTATTCAAAATTTCAGCGCTGGTAGTGATTACAGCCTTAGAATACGCAACGGTGGTAAACAGTAGGCAGGTTATTCAGGCGTGCCAATCCCTGAGGACGCCCGAAATAATCGACAACAGTTTTGATGTCTTCTGCAACGATGACTACATTATAAAGTCTTTGAAGTTGAAATGGAAAGGGGCCGGGCAAATCTGTTCATTTTACGTTAATGCAGGTGAGAACCTAATTGGAGTAACTGAGGGTAATTGGTGTGTGTGTGCTGATTTTTATCTTTTCTTTATGTATTAAATCGCCGTGTTCATTTTATTATTGTATAGATATATATATGTATATGCATGATGAAATGGCTAATGCACAAATTACTTATGACATTAATAATGTGTCTTATTAATAAATTTGTTTTAAGGTTAGACCATGTTTCGATGTTTTCAAGCTGTTTTCCAGTCATGGATTTTTACATGCAGTTTGAGATTAGATAAATTCATGAAGTGCGAATAATTTATATAAAAAATATTTACGAATATTTAATTATTATTACACAATATACACATTTAAAAGATTTTGCAAATGCCTTGATCAGTACAGCAAAAAAATGTATATTATTATAAATGGAATTTGCATAATATATGTATTTCATAAATATAACTTAAAATTAAAGAAAAGAAGATTATAAAAATTGGTGTAATTTCTAATGAAAACAACGATCGAAAGAACCGAGAGAAAGTGAGTGGAAGTGCAATATAACAAAAAGTAAGGAAGAATACATTACATCTACTTACAAATTTTGATTTAGTTTATATCTTAAAAGTCAACATACAATTAAAAAAAATTAATTTCATATACATTCTATCAGGAGTTTTTTACCGCATTCCTGATAACGTAAACTGCATTGTATAAAGTTCCATTGTGTTTAGCACTATTGAAATCTTTCTAGAAACAAATCACAGGTCAAATTTATTGATGTTTTGCAGGTGTTATATAAAATAATATCCAAGGCGATATTTGTACAAAAGTTGGTGTCAATCACATTGCTAATTAAATCAATCATTGATTTTCAAAATTTCCAGATTGAAAATGATGTTATCAACTTCAGTCACATAGGGGTGAAATTATTGGCGAAAGGTTCTGCTATGAGTTCATCATTATGGTTGTTTCATATTAATTTATGTACAATTTTCTTCTAATCTCTAACGAGAATCATTACATGAAAGTGAATCATTACATGAAACGCGAATCATTACATGAAATGTGAATCATTACATGAAACGTGAATCATTACATGAAACGTGAATCATTACATGAAACATGAGACATAATTTACAAATGTTGATTCTTTAATTGACCCTTTCATGAAAATATCGAACAAATAAAAAAAAAATATATGAAAAAATAATGTATTGGGGGGGGGGATATATTTTATAGGACCTAAAGTTTCTAGGATAGCCCATAAAAGAGTTAATTTGGAATTCTGCGTTAGATAAAAATACATATTGTAACATATGTAATAGTTTTTCTTTTATTTCAAAGGTCATAATGTAGGACTTGGAGCAGCAGCAGCCAAAGGCTGTAACTATAATGCCCCTAACAACTTTAGAGCTATGTTTGATGGAAATAGTGGCATAGACTCCTGCTTTACATTTGACAGCATCTTTAACGTACTGCAGCTGATCACAAATAATAATCAAATTGTAACTGGAATCAGCATTCATAAAAGTGAGTTATGCATTAAAAAGTCGCACAGCTATAATTGTCAACCAAAATTGGACTTAACATAGTTTTTTTTTTTTTGAATAACAATAACATAAAACAATAAATGTTAAGGTATAACTAACACGTTTTAGATTTTGTATTATTGGTAGAAAAAACATTTTTTAAATTTACAATTGTATGTTTCCTATTTAAAATTTTTAAAACGTAACCACTTAGAGAAATAGTGACACCAGTATATCTGATATTAGTAACTATTTTTTTTTTTTTTTTTGCAAACTGTATTCTGCTGTTCGGTGATTTAAATTAGTACTATTAACATTATTTCTGGTTGCGTTGATTTTCTTCGTTTCTCCAAATCTGATTTATCCTACATGTTTAAACAGAGACAACTGCTGAGAGATATTCCCTCAATGTGATGTGCCTGGATGCTACCAACAACACTGTATGTGACCACACTTCCAGACAATCAGCTGACAAGTGTCTTCACATCCCTGTCATGAAGGACACTGTTTCTAAACTAACTATCAACGTAACATCTGGCTCCTTGACGATTTGTGAATTCCAGATGTCTGGAGGTTACTTGACTTTAATTTAACCCTTTAGAAGAATTTACATATTGCTATAATCAAGTGTAATTTATCCAAACATAACATTTTAGCCCTAAAATATGTTTGGTAAAACGTTTATTTTGTGATGTTTTTGTTTAAAGTGAAACACCAAATTTAAACATTTTATTTTATTTTTTTTCAATTTAAACGAGACCAAGATTGTTAAAAAGGCAGTTGAAGCCATAACATTTCTTCTCTCCTATTAGCTGTTAACCTTAATTTTAAATATATTCAGAGTGCTTGCCTCCTTACTACGGCCTCTACTGTAATGATACGTGCAGTGACCGATGTGTTGGTAGACTATGTAATCATGGCGGAGCATGTCATCAATGCGCAGAGAAAAACAATAACATTTTATGTGAATCAGGTTCGTCTTTTCCTTCCAAAAATTAAAAAAAAAATGTTATTATATTTTTTTAAATCTTATATTGTTCTGTTTCCATTGATACATTGCTATTGTGATTTATTTTTTTATTTTTTTTAAAATTAAAAAAAATAAAAAATTATTACAGTTGCAGAAATGCAACAAACACTTTGCATAATGATTTCTAGTTTTTAAAATGAAAATTCAGTTGTAAATCTAAACTATATATCCCCATATTACGTACTGTTATCCATATGGAGAAATTAATCTCTTTTTTAAGTGTATGGCTCCTTCTAAAACAGTACATAACAAATGGCGATACCAAATTTTAAATACAATAAACAAATATTACAATGCTCAAACCAGGTCTAATAACAGTTAATAAGTTTTTAATGTGTTAATTATAATAAATTACAAAATCAAAAGAATATGATTATAACTAATGACTTACAGTTTGGCCGGTACCAGTATGAGGTTAATAAAAATATAATGTGCAAAAGTTGTACAATGAGGAAAATAAATCTACATACACACAGTAAATAAAGCACGGTCTAGTAGCACAATAATATCACACGCTCCAAGTCTCGGGATAAATGATCTGCCTGCCTTCATTCAATCTTCGACCTTGTAATGCTCAGTTTCAGATTATTCCAGAAACACCTTACCAGTTTTGTCCAGATTCTTCTATAATTTTTTGACTGAAACTGTCTATACTAATAATAGGGAGACTATTATTTCGCTAGCTACACCCCAAAAGCGCTATACACATAATTGGGTAATTCACAGGGAAAGCATGAAGCACGTCGTCGCCTACCTAACACCCAAGAAAACATGATTCAGTTAATTTACTTTTAGACTTACATATAAGACCGGGGGAGGGGGGATATAGATATAACTATTATCTTTCTGCCAGTAGTACAATAGATGCTTAAAATAAATCTAATTCAATTGTTTAGAGAAAAGTACAATAGGGTAACTAATTTAGCATTTTAATAATCTAAACAGTGGTTTAAACAAAAAAAAGTGATGAAAAATAAATACTTAATGTCTATTTTCTCTTTAGATAATCTTACTACAATCTCCATTAACGAAAAAGGCAAGTTTTAACTCAACTAAATCAACATGTTGATATCACTATCGTTCTCTATTTAACGTTGTCTCTCCTTTTCTCCATACAACTATTGATTTTTTAAAATCACTTTCTCTCTATCTCACCAGCTCTCTCTTTTTTAAATATTTATATATATGTATATATATATATATATATATATATATATATATATATACATATATATATACATATATATATCACATTTACTTTTTTTGTCCCTCACTCTCCCTCTTTATCCCTTTCTGTCTTTCTAGGTCCGTTTTTCTTAATATAATATTTTTTTCATATTTAATTGTACAGTAATGACACAAATCATAATTTCATTTCATATTTTAACGTTCAAAAGAGTTTATTTAAATCAATAGCTAGTTCTTCTAGAGATTTAAATGTGTTTGTACTTTTGTACTCATATGCTTTAAAAAAAAAAAAAAACTAACTAATCATGCTATAAAAAGATACATATATATTTATATATATATATATATATATATAATCACTTGTAATGTCACTGTTATTAATAATTTTACTATATATAGAATCTGCCTGTCCTAATGATACAAAATGCCACTGTACAGACCATTCGTGTAAGGACGATCTTTCCTGTCAGGATGGCGCAACTTGTGAAAAACCTTGGTTTTCTCTAGCATGTCAGTATTGTAAGTAGACATGCATGTAAACAAATGCACAACGAGCAAGTTGACTATTGGGAAATTTATTGTACTGTTAGTTTTGTCACTTACCATATAATAAATATGTATAGATCATACAATGATTAGTGGCTGTCAGTAAATGACTAAGACATTTTGATGAATATTTAAATGAGTTGCTGATTTCTAAGGCATTAATTCATTAAATAGATTGGGCTAGAACACAGAAGGAAACTGTTTCTTGCCGCAATCTGTCAAAATTTACATTCATGCTTCTCCTGCTGTTATAAAATTAAACAATCAGACATTAATTTATAATTGATATTAAGGAATTAAGGTTGTATTACATATAACTAACAAAGATACCGCAACAAAAGCCTTAAATCATTATAAGGATATAGTAAAAAACACTTGAATGATGCAATATTTCAATTTAAATAAATTTAATATTCTCCTATAAAAGTTCAGATTTATAAAAAAATTCTTGTAAACATTAAATGTTGGGCTCATCCAGATTCAGTTAATAATGCTGAAAACAGATTTATTGCCAATGAAAAATTGAAATGCAGATTTGTTAACATACATTCTGAATAGGTGTCAAACAAAATTAATTTGTGGTTCATCCATCTACTGACTGATTGTGATGGTACCAACCATTGAACTTATTTTCTTGTTCCGCATGTTGGACCTTCTTGTTTTGTCATTAGCTCACCTTAAAATTCTCATCTTGCATGTGACTATTTTTCTCTCCAGACTAACATAACATTACACAAATTGGTAATATTTAGCAGAAATTTTACTTTACTTTAATACTTTTTTTTAAAAAAAAATGTTTTTCAAGAACATTTTAGGAGAGAGTAATTTGTATGTTTATGAACATTTTTTAGATGATGCCGCTTACACAGCTATCGTGGACAGTCCACTCCTGACAGACCATGATGACACAACTTGCAATATGTCAAAAAATCTGATCTTTCAACTAAACGAGTCGGTTGTCTTTACATGGGCACGAATCATGTTTGAGAAAAAAGGTAGTGTTTATTTTTGTAAATAGATTTTTATAAAACTAAAATATGCCTACAAAATAATTTAAATGCAATATTTTCTGTGTTTTATCCAGTTTCTTTATTTTAAATACAATTTCTTTAAAATCTGCATTAACATAATCTATTTCAGAAGAGTATTTATATATATATAAATATATGTACATATATATTTATGTGCATGTTTACATGTAGAAGAAATTGAAAAAAAGGCCAAATTTGTGTGTAATTTTTACAGGGTATTTAATATAACTTATGAAGCACTTATGGGCATCCAGAATATATATGTTTATATTTTTTTCTAAAATTTATATTCGTTTAAATAAATTAAGACTAGAAAGACACATATGAGGTCAGACTAATATATATATAATATAGATATTATTTCTTCTTCTTCTATCTATCACTTTATTGATCATTATAGCCCCTATGAATGTAGAAGGGATTTGCAATGTTTCTGTGCCTGACGTTGATGAGAATATTTCACTTGTTACAAGAGTAACTGGGTGAGGGTATCATGCACTGCGGGTTGGAAGGCCTGAGACAAAAACGCAAATGAGTCAAGTGTTGTTGCCTCAACTGTTCCTTTTGAAAGCTTGTTCCAGTCCCTGATTGTCTTTAGCAGGAATGAACAGATACTAGTACTTGCTTATATACCAGGCTTTTCCCAGAATAAAAAATTCAAATCTAAAATAAAGTCGCGGGAAATAAGGAGTCATATCATGTATTACTGGATTGAGAGCCTATAATATTTCTTTAATATTTCTTTTAAAATATTTTAAAGTTAAAATTTAAAAATGCAAGTGTTGTAACTTAAATGGGGCACTTAATTTTTTTAATTTTATAGAATTAATATCATATCCTACATTTGTTGGGAATTACCTTTTTGATTTTTTCTAGTTGGACACCAGCTGTAAAGTAAATGAAGTATATTAAACACTTTTAACCCGACAACTACATTTTTGTTTTAATTAGTTAGATTTCTGTTTAAAGAAAATGAAACAAGAAAAACAAAATGGTTAATGGTATATTGGTTATGGCTGACGGACATTAAAGCAGTGGGAATTTTAAAAAAGGGGCCAAGTTATTCTGACTGTCAGGAATGTTGTCAATAAACCTGTCATTTCACAACTATTTTCAAAGTTTGAAATAAATTTCTCTCTGGGAATCAGCATTACCTACAATGGAATTCATCAAGTCAGACACACACTTTGAATGGCTTCATTTGAAAAATGAGTCACAAATAAAAACAGAAGAATATCTATAGAGTGTGTCAGTCAAAATCGACTATGACCACATGAATCATTTTTATGTGATTAATTTTAACTTGATTGGTGCACAGACGGCCGATGAGGCTGATTCTGGCATGAATTTTTCTTGTGCGGTAAGTGCACATTCGTCCTGCCATTTAATGTGTATGATAATGTGGTTCAGCATTTTTGCATGGCTTTGATAGACCTAGTCATCAAAGCTTTGCGACAGTATGCTGCTAATTTATGAGACGTCATTTACCACTTTAGGCCTCTTGTAAACTTATATGTTGTATTCAACATAAGCACATGGAGGCGCTGGTTGGTTAAGGACGATACCTATTTGTGTTATAGATGAGGATGATCATTGTGCAGACATTGGAAAATTATTAACCCTGAATTGGATATCTGAACCTGTTGTGGTGTTTAGTGCACAACTTTCAGCATACAGAAAATCCCTGATGATGTCTGTCAGGAACTAGGATTTGGCATGTAGATTCTTGAGATTAAATAGCCTAACATCAACTCGGTTTCTCTGACAAATTTCAACAACCTTCTCTCTGAAGGCTTCAGCCAGCATGGAGCAAGACTGGCTGAAAGGTGTTGAAGCTGGGGCAGGACCATTGTGATTTAGCCCCTGATGGCTTTTTGCTCCAATGTTTTATGGCCCCGTCATTACTCTTGGTGCCATTGTGTTTCGCTGACATCTGATTGCTACTAGTAGTACCCATAAAATATATCAGAAAGATTAATTATATGGCGTTTTCAAGTATTCCATGACACTCTATCGCTTTCTTATTGGCTTGTTTTAATTTACTTTTAATTATTTTTAAAGTGTTTTTAATGTAATCTATATATAACGAGATAATAAAAATTGTGAAGACATTTAACTTTTTCCTTTTACTAGAGACTTCATTGGTAACCTTAAAGTTTCACGTTGTTGATGAGGGAATTAGTGATATCAAAGACTGCCTGGAACAGCGAACTGTTGAGAGCCACAAAAACACAGTTGATGTGTTCTGTGCCAATTCTTTGACAGTAGATCAAGTCCTGGTGTCATGGAATACAAGCGTTCAAGTTTGTTCTATTTACATCAACACAGGTAATTTCACATAATGGATGTATACTCAATTTCTCCTACAGGCTATGATATGCTACAATCAATACCTTTAGTATATTGCATTTGCTGATGAAATAGCACTGTTAGGGAAAAGTAGGAAAGACATATATTAAGCCTTTTATTGAATTAGAAGACATCACAATTATCAGGGTTGGAAGTGAACAACCAAAAAAAGAATACATGGCTATGATAGGGGAAGAATAGGCTTATGTAGACATTAAAATTAGAAAAAACGACTTTTTAAAAAGTAAATCAATGCAAATACCTAGGATCTTTATTAAATGAAAGAATCAAACTACTAACAAACTAACAGAAGAAATATTGGCCGGAAACGGACCATACTTCAAAAGTCAGAAAATAATAAAAAATTAAAAAAATAAAAATACAACGAAATTTAAAAAAAACTGGAAAAAAAATTGTAATGAGACTAGTTGTAACATACAAGTGAAACTTGGACCCTAAGAAAAATGTCAGAAAAGTCATTAATCACGTTAGAGAAAAGTTCTAAAGGAATGTATGGATCAACAAAGGATGAATGAATATGGTTGGTGAATACTAACCAAGCGTTAGTAGAAAAAAAAAAACGGTAGGCTACTCTGGGCTAAACACTTAGAGAATGTCAAATGACAGAGGAGTTACGAGGTTACATCACCAAAACCCCAGAGGAAACCGTTTCAAAGACAGACCTAAGCTTAAATGGTTGGATGATGTGAATGATGTAGAAAAAGATCTACATCAGCTGGGCAGCCAAGCATGGAAAAGAAAAGCATTAGCTATGTCTGACTGGAAGGAAGTAGTGAGGAAGGCTAAATCCCTACATGGGCTCTATCGCCAGAAAGATGGGTGGATAGTAATGTTTTGTTTACATCAATACTGGCACGTTTGACAATCTAGGTAAATAATGTTTTTCGTGGTATGCTATGTATAAAAACATTTTGGGTGTTTTCATTATTATTATTATTATTCATTAAAGTCCATTATTAGTTGTGTTTCCACTTAATCCCTTTCCATAAAATTCATGGGGCGGGATTATTATTTTATCTGCTTTGTGATAAAATATTTCTATTTTAGTTTGCATCCAATTTTTACAAGCTAAAAAAATGTAATGCCGGCAATAATGACTATAATGAGTGCTTTTTTAATTGCTTTTTAAATTGTTACATGCTTTTTATATATTTATATATATATTAGGTTAAAACAAGCATTAATAACAATATTAATTTTTTAAAAATATGCAATTTTGTTTGCTCTAAAAAATGCAATTTTTAATAAGTTGATGTTTTAAAAATAATAAATAAATATTTGTCTCGAGCTTTAAATAACAATCAACTAAATAACATAAAGAAATATGTGATATTTAAAGTGTGCAGCTTAATGATATAAACTCTCTGGTCTACTTTATGTATAGTTATAAGTAATTTACATATGCTTCTGTGTAATTAAATGATGTTGAGGCTTTCTCGGTTGTTTCTGATGCATGATTCAGTAGCCAGAATATCACAGATATTTGTACACAGTTAAATGGAATAGATTAATTCTAAATACATAATTTGCACATCCCAGGTAGGAATTTGGCTTTGAAGGCCTCCGCATCATTAATAGACGAGCCAGCGAGCACAAACAGAATCAAGAAGTTGCTGGCGTCAATTCATGATGGGATATCTACTCAGAATGAATGCATCCCTTTAAGTAATGATTACATGAATACACTGCAGATGACACTCCGTATGAATCGGTCAGTGTCTCTAGTGCAGCTTCATATTCGTAAGTGTTATTGAAGTTGTCCCACCTACAATAGCCCTATATTTTTATAAAGAGGAAATCTGCGAAGACAATACATTAACATCTTTCAATTTGTGATAGAATAGTGTGATGTGAAGCGTCTAAGCTAATATGAAGATTGATGGTTTGATAATGACAAAGACATTATTTAAAAAGTGCCCATTTAATGCCTAACATATGGCAATTCTACCAGAAGTGATAAACGAATTACAGTGGTACCTCGAGATACGACTTTAATTCGTTCTGTAACCCTTGCTGGTTAGTCAATTTGCTCGAATCTGAAAGCAATTTTCCCCATTGAAATTAATAGAAATGCCATTAATCCGTTCCAGCCTCCAAAATGCCACCTCAGTTGTTTTTGTTACGTGTTTTTAATACGAAAAATTTATTTATAGATGACAAATATTGTATAAAAACATAATAAAAGAGAATGTAAAGAAATAAACTGGTGTTATAAAGTGTATTTACCTTGGAAATCAGCCGACTTTAGCTCACGGAAGATGCTGGTGGAGGTGTAGTGTGGAGGAGATATGCGGGGGAGCTCCACTTCGTTCATTTACTTTGATATCACTGGTTAATGCTGAACTCTTTCAGTCACTTTAATTCACTCACTTGTTACACTCTTAATGATATTCTTTATCCCTAAACTTAATGGAACTTAACTAAACCTCACTGAACTTAATTGCACTTAGACTTTACTGTACAATTTTTTGTTACTTTCGCTTAATTTTTGTCACTGCAGCCGGCCGACCCGGTGATCTGGTTCCTCGTATTTCAAATATTTCTCATATCTCAAAGCAGAACATTGCTCGCTTGATGGCACGTATCTCAAAAATCTCATATGTCAGGGCACTTGTATGTTGAGGTACCACTGTATTTGTATCTCTATGAATAAAAACTATGGAGAAAAGTTCCGAAAATGTATACAATTCATAGACTCGAACATTATTTTTATTTTATTCATTGACTGACTAAGAGACATAGTTATGGACAACACAAAACTATAAACACACTGTGTTCCCAAATCAATTCTGGGTCCAGTAACATATTATATCAATGTATATTGATAAAGCATAAGAAACTCACACCACAAGTTTGATAACTGATAATTTAATTATAAGGTAACTGAGATAATAATCATACAGTAACTGAGAATATAATCATGATGTAATTTAGAATATAATCATAATGTAACTGAAAATATATAATTATGAAGTATCTAATAAAATAATCATAAAATTATAACTTGTCCATACGACAAGGGTCAGCTCTATAGGTTGTCGGGTGGTGGTCATTTAATTGTCGGAAGATTGTGCCATAAAAACAAAAAAAGGAATGTAGAGAATTTAAGAATATATACAAATAACTGATACATTTTTCTTAATTTAAACTGATAATATAATCATAATGTTACTGAGAACATAAATATAATGTAACTGAGAATATAATCATAATGTAACTAAGAATATAATAATAATGTACGTTTGAATATAATTTTTAAAAGATTTTGAGAATACAATCTTGAATTTACAGAGATTATGATTAAAATGTATTTGAGAATATAATCACTAAAATATAACGGGAATATAATCACAAAGTATGATTCTTAATTATTTGTTTTAAATAGTTGCGAACTATATTTATAATTTTTTTTTTCTTAAAGAAATTTTTAAATTCTATATGTTTCAATTGTTAATTTCTTGAACAGATCCAGGCCAAAGCGAAGACTACAAGGTCAAAGTAAGAATTTTTGAGGCTCATAGTCCACGGGTTGTGCAGGTTGAATCTCAAGTAGAAAACATTCAGAGAATTATCAACATGGCTTTTT
This sequence comes from Omphiscola glabra, assembly GCA_964017045.1. NCBI lineage: Eukaryota > Metazoa > Mollusca > Gastropoda > Lymnaeidae > Omphiscola > Omphiscola glabra. Next base: position 20,872,351 of record OZ024807.1, read on the forward strand.
CCTCAAAGCCAGTCATTTCAGGGCTAGAACTGAACATTATGCAGGGTTCTCTTTCCCTTTGCGAAGTGCAAATCTTTGGAGGTATTCAACAAGTGCCAAATTTTTAAACTAACAATTTCTATTCTAAAATAATATATGTAATATATATATATATATATATATATATATATATATATATATATATATATAGGGAGAGATGGAGAGATAGAGATTAAAAAGAAATAAATTCATATGTATATATATATTGCTTAATATATATATATATATATATCAAACAAAGAGAAATAATATATATTATTATTTTATCAAATTGTCAGATTGCCCACCCCCTAATTATGGTGTTGACTGTGAGAATGTTTGTCCGATGTCATGTTTAAACCGATCATGTAGCCAGGATGGAACATGTCTTCAATGCTATGGAGGAAGGCAGGGCCAGTTTTGTAATGAAGGTAACAAGAAATAATTATAGGCTTAAATTGGCACATTAAATATATATATATATATATAAACAATACTTTTCCATCCAAATTAGACAGTATCGCACACTTGCTTATTGTCGTTACATCAGTATCAAATTATATATATATATATACACATTGTGGAGAGTCCAGGCCTGGGTAGACAGAGATGGGAGTGGGGGGGAGGGGGAGCGAATTCCTGAATTAAAAAAAGACTGACTAGCTGTCCTATGGTGTCAGATTGCACATCAAGGATGGTTGGACGACTGTGACAGCAACATTACTTTTGAGGCATTTGACATTTGAGGTGGGTGGGTAGTTAATCAGAAATGACCAATGGACGCAGGAAAGAGTTTGATGAATTATATTACCATGGTGTAGAAATATTTCGTAGCACACGTGTATAAATAGATAGACATAGGAAAGAGCTCTAGAAAAGCCACGACTAATTCGGGGACTACTAAGAGGGGGCAGGACAGGAAAGAGGACAGCTGGGAGGTAGATCTAAGCCGGACCAGAGTAGAGTGCAGTAGGGCTTAGTCTTAGAGCTGAACAGTGCCGAGACGTAGGGCTTAGTCTTAGAGCTGAACAGTGCCAAGATGTAGGGCTTAGTCTTAGAGCTGAACAGTGCCGAGACATAGGGCTTAGTCTTATAGCTGAACAGTGCCGAGACGTAGGGCTTAGTCTTATAGCTGAACAGTGCCGACACGTAGGGCTTAGTCTTAGAGCTGACCAGTGCCGAGATGTTGGGCTTAGTCTTTGAGCTGAAAAGTGCCAAGATGAAGGGCTTAGTCAGAGTAACTGGTAGTTGAAGGAACGGGGTTACGCAGTGGACTGACTTTACAGTCAGACGAGACGGGTCAGTCAGACCTGAGTCTATAAGACTTGACTGTGTACATTATAGCGGAGAATAAAAGTGGCAGGCTATTCATCGATGTGATGTTACCTGATTGTTGCAGTACGATAAATAGAGTGAACAAGGTCACCATTACGCTCAAGTAGTTAGAGAGCAGAAGCAGAGCTTAGACTTCAGCAAATGTTCCCAATATATATATATATACATATATATGTGTGTGTCTGTGGGTGTGAGTGCTTCTGTGTGTAAATATAAGAAGGAACTAAGCTGAACATAAAATGCTAATTCTAATAGGGCACAATACAAAATTCCCCATTATGGCACCAAACATCAGAGACATTTGTGTTCAATAGCCACAAAATTAAAATTTGTGAACAATTATAGTAATTGTATATTTTAATTGATAGAAATCAAATCAGTTTAAATTCAATGAAAATATTTTTTTTACGTGAATAAATTTAATCTTTACAATTTTAAAAAAAAAATATCATTCTAAATAAGAAAAAAAAAATTATATTTATTATTCTGAATGTGAGAGTTAAAAATTGTATACAATTTTCAAGGCGCACTTGTGTTACCTGACTTTCGTTTTTTTCCATAAGTGCCTATGAAAAGAAAATGTATACAATACTGTCATCTGTGTGTGCAATGCGTGAACTTCCCATCTACTAAACTTATTTGACAAAACTTGAATTCATGTAACCCATATTTAAGGATCCCAAAAAATAAATTATCAATTAGCGTAGTTATCAGGACTTATATTTTGTGCACTATTTAACTCATTATTGAACCATACTTGAAACATTTAGAATTATTTGTAATATACTCTCAATACCAAATGCGCTGATTCGAAAGCAGTCTATTAGGAAGCAGTCTTTGAGTCAGTGGGATATTGTATTTTGCATTCAGTAATTGTGCTATACATTATATTAACATGTAAATATGCTTTGTACCCATTTTTTTAAAAAGGAGATAAAAGCACAATATTATTTTGCTTTTATTTTAATTTAAGACAATGTTGCTCTAATTATGGCCTTCTGATTAAAACTTGACAAATTTTAATGGCTCGAATGATCCACAAATCATTGTGATTTTAACCTAAAATGTTTGATAAATATGATTGCTGGCTTTTAAATTGTTCAATATTGTTTTTTTAATATATGACAAAAAATTTAAATTTTGTATCTTTAAAAATTATGAGTTAGTCTTTTCTTATTCCAAAAAAAATAGTTTTGAATTTATTAAATTTAATGAGGCAAAAAATGGAAATTAATGTTAACAATATATTTATAAAGCATAATGCTGATCAAGCTATATGTTTCAGCAGTGGAGTAGCTAAGGTTGGTGTCATCCGGTGTGGTAAACTCATGGTAACACCCCCCTCCCCAACAATGGATATCTTCTTGATAAAATAAGTCCAAATTATAACGACAAGAACAAAAACAAAATAATTAAAGGTCAGGAGTTAACTCCATTTTAGAACTGTAACAATGTTAATATATATTTTTTTTTACATTGCATTTTCTTTATTGAAAAAAAAAATATTTCCTGGTCTTTAAAGCTGCAAACCTGCCAATCACGTGATCAAAATCAATATCCTTCACTGCATTACTTTCAATTTATAGTAGAGCTAGTTCAGAAAGCTTGACTGTCCCATGGTGGATCGTACATAGTTTGTGATAAGTCTTTGTTTTGTAAAGCTCCAACTCAAAGCCACAGACACACAGATCATAAGAAACATTTAATGGCTTATTGAGAGTATTGGAAGAAATTCTGGAAATCCCATTCAGTTATGAATTTCAAAACATCCAAATTCTTTCAAGTCCAAAACGTTGTTAAATTCAATATCAGCTGCCTTTAGATATCTCCTAAGACATGGTACTTCTTTTAAAAGTTCATCTTGTGATAACTCATCCTTGAAAGTTTACTTTTGGAACAGACACCAACAACTCTTCTTCACTTGGGTTGAACACTCCCGAACAAATCTGCTACTTGCTTGATCGCTGATGATCTGATATGAAGTTCAGAATGAAAGCGATCAATACACTCCAGCATTACCCAAATGTTTTTTTTCTCAAAGAGTCAATCCAGCATCTATTAATTGTTCACCTGCCACTCTATTTTTAAACTTTAATGTTTTCTCTACCGAAATTTCATATTCATTTAACTTAAAAGTGCCTTTTCAATACCATGTTCCACCAAGTGACTCAGATACAGCAACTTAAGATTAAATTCTTCAAGTAGATAAACGTGAAGTACAGACAGCATGTAAAAGACCGTGTGCTGTATGTCTATTGTACTCAAATTTTAAGATGTGGTGCTAGTGAGGAATCGTCGAAAATATTAATATTTGAGTATTTCTGGGCTTTGATGTATTTGGTTTTTAAAAAAAAGAATTAATTTACTTCAATTTATACTAATTATTGAAAGAAATTAGAATACTTTGTAAAATATTATTTTTCAAACACTGGAAACATAAAAAAAAATATTTTTTAAAAATTATTTTAATTTTTACCGATTTTTTTCATGAACTTAGAATTGCCCAACCACATTGTATTATGGAATCAATGGAACATTTTATTAATCAGAATTTAGTTACATATATAATATAGCTTCCTTTCACTTACGAAAGGTACCGAACACTTCATTCTGTGTTGTGTTATGGTCTGACCAGTGTTTTTGTACCTACTTATAGGGTCACCTCATGTCTTACGCATCAAACTTGAATTTTCAATTGTACGGACTACTTGTGTGGGCTAGTTGTGTGGGCTACTTGTGTGGGCTACTTGTGCGGGCTACTTGTGCGGGCCTACTTGTGCGGGCTACTTGTGTGGGCTACTTGTGCGGGCTACTTGTGTGGCTACTTGGAAAACTCATTCGTTTAGACCAAGCAGGGTGTGCTCTTTAAGTATGCAATTTTTTAATTTGGTGTCGCACCTGGGATGGTGTCACTTGGTGCGGCCTGCACCACCCTAGCTACACCACTGCTGTTTCAGAATTTTCCAGAAAATGAGTATATATATATGAAAAGAATGGCATTGTAATATTATATTTTATAAAAATCAGTTCAGAGGTGAGGTTAAGGGGTGATCGCAATTTTATGAGAACCTAAATGCATTTTATTTTGAAACAAACATTTTAATTGTTTCGTAAAAATAATTTTAAAATATGAAAGAGAGATGGTATTAATAGTAGGGACAATTTGTTTTTTTTTTAAACAATATATAAAAACACAATAGTTTTATTGTCGTGAACCATTAATCTTAAATCAAACAACCACTTTCTTCTAATTAATAATTTGAATGTATTTTTAATATTTTTATATTAATATTCTAATTTTCCACCTGCTTTTACACTGCATATTTATTTCACCATATATTTTCGAAAAGAAAATTTTACGCACTAAACGCAATTGGGACATTTTCTTTTTTTTTTTTGTTTTAAATCTTACTTTGCGCAGTTAACGGGAATTTTATTTCACAAAACTAGTGGCCATCAAATTCTCCATATCTTAACTTTATAAAAAAACAACAAAAAAAAACCCCCAAAAAATGAATTTTGGGGGTTGGGTGTAAGCAGGTGTGGCTGAAAATGTATAAGAATGTGTTTCAATCATCCTCGTGTCTATATGCCAAGTTTCAGCTCGACAGTTTGTCGTGTAGTGGATCATTTAACCGTCCGAAAATTTTGCCCCAAACACGAAAGGAAAGTAACTATAAAGGATAAAAAATATGTAAACATTCTTTTTAATATCCCGAAAATGCAATTCAGGGGTGTAAACTAATAATGTTTATAATTTATAAATAAATGTAAGCAATATTTTGTGAGTTTTTTTTTTGTTTTTTTTTTAAAACATTATAGAGACATGGGAAATTTTAATGATATTGAGAAAATATATTAAAAAAACAGAAGACATTAAGAAGTGATAATTGGATTTTAGATTCGACTTTAAATTTAAGGATGCTTGTGGTTTTTTTTTAATTTTCCGATAATATAGTTCAGGAGGTTAGCTACATTTCTAATAAAGATCCATTAATACTATAGATTATAAAAATGGCAAATATGCATATTTTCTTTTTTAAATGTAAGGCCATCTCTTTACATTTTAAGAAAATATGTGATCTTTCTAAATCATTGGCTTCAAAGTTGCCTTTTTTATTTAGAGGGAAAAAATATATTAAAAAAAAAAAGCATGGTAGAAATGTCAGTATACATTACTATACATAGATTCTTCTTAAAAATGATTGTCTAATTTACTATCACCTAATAATACAGTACAATGTCATTGAAAATATTATTATTATTATTGTTTCAAAGATACACTTACTAGATACAGAAACATTCGTAAAAAATAAAATTTACATTTTGAAACAGTTTGAAAGTAGAGCAAAAACACTTCCATTTTTATTGCAATAATATTTGAAAATATTGTTTGCATATAATATAAAAAATAGCTAATGTCACTATGTAAAGTTTAGATAAACTTCAGAACTTGAAATAAAAATAAAGGTGATGGAGATGAGAAGTTTCAGAAACATTCTTGGAATCTGCTATAGAGACCATATCTCTAACGAACAAGTGAAAGAAAGGATTCGTCAAGCAGTTGAGCAATATGATGACCTCCTGGTGACTGTAAAAAAGCGCAAACTAGAATGGTATGGTCATGTGACAAGAAAAAAGGTCTCACCAAAGAAAATATGCAGGGCACAATGAGAGAACGGAGAAGAAGATGGGAAGACAGAAAGAAATATGGTAAGACAACATCAAAGCGCAGATGGGACTAAAACTAAGGCAATGCTGTGCGTAGTGCAGAAAACAGAGAGGAATGGAGAAGGACAGTTTCCATGTCATCTGTGGCACCCCAACAGTCCAAGGACTAAGGGACATGATGATGATGAAATACTAACAGCACCAACTTCATTCAGCATGTTTGTACTTTGAGTTCAATAGACGTGAAATACAAAATACAGTAATTTGTGGAGCTGTTGCAATGCTATGATTTAGAATCGGTCATGGATCAGAATGTCTTGTGTCAGTCACTAAACATGCTAATAAATGCTTTTTTTTTGTAGATTGTCACCCGTAAATCTGACCTTAAGCACTTTAATTATGTAAACATTAGTTTTCAAAAGAAAATGCAAGTTGTGAATGTGTATCACATCACTACAGTACCTTAAATAAGTATGCAATGTTTTTTAAAGGATATTCTTAACTGATTGCTTGTAAGCCCTTACCACACACCCATCACAAATGGAAACATAACTGAATAATCATCAGCAAAATGTGTCTTACTGATTTTACACAAAGAAGCATGACCACTTAAAAATTTCCTTTAAAATTTATTACATCTACAGGATTTTTTTGAGAATTCTGTAAATTTCGCTAATGTGAAAGAATTGTAAATGAGAATTATAAATGTTTCAATAACAATGTCACTAATCGGTGAGCTTGCGAATTTTGACATGCGTTTGCACCTGCTATTACTGTAGTGCGATTTATTTTTTTCATTTTAATGAAAATAATTTGTAACCATTTTCTTGAAACTAAAAATATCGAGATCTTCCCATTATATTTAAAGATAGACCTTAACCCTGAGGATAATGTGTGGGTATAAATATAAGGAAAACAATATGTTTATTAAAAAAAAACATTTGTATATATTCCCTGAAAATACATTTAAAATGCAAAATAAAGAGAATTTGGACATTTTCATCTCGATGAATACATATAAAAAAAAAACATTTTCCAAAAGTGATTTTTTAAAAGTTTGGTAAATTTTTAATAAAGATATAAACATATCAAAATTTGATAATATTACAGATATTTAAAATGATTTAGAGTTTGAATTTTTTTAAAGTTGACATTTATTATATTATCTTAACATTTTTTTTTTAAAGTGTATATCTTTGTTGCCATCTTTCAATGTGTTCACTATGAATGACCAGGTAAGAAAGAATGCCCAAGTGGATACCTGGGTCCGAAATGTGAGCAGCTGTGTCATTGCAATGGTGGTGCGTGCGATCAAAATGGTGAATGCGAAGGCGGTGCGAAATGTAACCCCGGATGGTTCGGATTGGCTTGTCAGTACCGTAAGTTTTGTATAATCTATTTATAAAAAAAGATTTTATGCCTTTAAATTTTAAATTGAAAAAACAACGTTTATTGCTTTGTGTTACAATTTATTTTTATTTTATTCATTCGGCAATTTAAACAACTTTTTTTTTTTCCTTTAAAAGATATAATATAAATGTTTTCTACTCAGAGCATGATTGAAATTTTAAATGTCAACAGGCGACGCTGCTTTCAATTCACTGGTAACCAATCCACTCTTAATCGATGCAGATGACACCACCTGCTTTGCTCCATCCAACAAATCTGTGACAGTTTCACTAGAGCGTCCAATTTTATTTACTTGGGCTAGGCTTGTGTTTCATGAGTCAGGTACATGTGCATTTCACTTGTTTGCAATATTATTGCAGCTGTTTATAATGCAACGTGAAACAAATGACTTGCAGGTCAACGTTAATGTACAAGATTTGCTGTGCAGACTATAGGTTCACATATGCAGCTTATCAGGCTACAGCAGGATTATCAGACCACAGCAGCAGATTATAAGATCATATCAACAGATTATCAGAAGTGATCAAAAGATTATAAGGAAACTTAAGAGGCTTATCAGGACACAGCAGCAGTTTATCTGGACACAGAAACAGATTTAAAGACCCTCAGATTATTAGTCCATAACAGCAGATTATCAGGCCACAGAAATGCAAATTTCTCGGACAGGTCCCCCAAAGTTACGATCTTCTTTCGTTTTCTAATACCAGTATCACAAATGTTACGGCCTTCTTAAGACTTCACATGTTATGATATTCATGCTTACACTTTAACAATTCCCTCAGTAGTAACAGTTATTGAACAGTCAGTAGACTCAATGTTATCTAGGGATTACAACACTATCCTAGGATATAAATCACAAACTCCAGGATGAAAATACAACAGTTCTTTATTCACACGGACGAGGAACCAATGCAAGAAAATGTCCTCTGCTCAAAATCACTAATATGGCAGTGATCTTACTCTGAACTCCTCTAACAATCTCACTTCTCTAACTCTCGCAAATATCGGCTCATCTCACTCTGACTCAACTCTCAACTAACTAAGACGCTCCCTTTTATATCACCACACAAACACCCAGCATACACTAAAGCTTAACACCACGAACCAACTTCACGCTCTGACCTCACGATTAACAACTCACAAAACACAATCAACAAATCCCACATCAAACATTCACAGCAAATGGTTTATTGTCATTGACAACAAGTCTATGTTCCAAGTTTCAGCCCTTTAGTAGAACGCGGGGTGGGTCAAAAAGACTTCTGAAGATTTTCCACAAAGAAACATATGATCAAAGGCGAAGTTAATATTATAATTCATATATAAATACCGGATAGATAATGCCCTCAGATAACTCCTTTTTTTTAAAGGCTAGGTTGGCAATGGTGTATAGGTGTTTGCCAACCCTAAATGTAGCAAATGTGTCTTTTTTTTCAACTTTTGTTTCGGATAAAACTTTAGTTGAAATGTTTAATTAAAGTTAACAGTAAATAAAAATGTCTACTTTAGACTTTAACTTAAGAAGTGTTTTCTTTCAGACATATATACCATATTAAATTATGTTTTTACCAATACTACCATATAACAGAGTATATTAAAAAGTAAACCAATGACTAAAACATTTTTCCCCTTGTTCTAGATACTGTGTTCCTAGAGTCCCCAAGCGTTGGTGTGCTGAAAGACAGTGTCATGCAAACTTTGACATGCGATTATTGGCGGGCTGCTGAAATAACTGCATACACATTTGATGTCTTTTGTAGAAGTGACCAAGTCTTGGGGGTAGTAACTTTCAAGTGGAGGGGGTTTGGGAATATATGTTCCTTATACATCAACTTAGGTAGGCAAATGCATGACAATACCATGCTATTTTTTTCTAAAATACTTGCATAGATTTTAATTTAATTGATTGTGCCAGATTTATGATTTTATTCAATTTATATGAACACATAATTTAAAATATATGAATACATAAATAAATTATATATATAAAATAATAATAATTAAAACAATACAAACAATTGACATTTGACGTGTGCTCAATCATCTTGCATTGTATCATTACTTCATTACTAAGTAATATGATTGGACGAAGCTCACTTATGTTGCATTGGATCATTATTTCATTACTAGGTAATACGATTGGTCGAAGCTCAAGTATGAAAGTTCCACGCTTGTGCCCCGCTGAATCATTTAATCATGTCCATATTTTAATGGATGAAGATGTCATTGGCAATCCTGGAAGTTTATTCAACAGCTCGATAAATTCTCTTCATGTTCTTTTGGAGACTAACAAATCTATCACTGCAATAAAAATCCATACAGGTAATAAATCAGTCTTTGGAATAAATACCCATACAGTTAATAAATCTATTACAAGAATAACAGTCCATAAAAATAATAGATATATCACAAATAATAATTTTAAATAAAAAACAACATATATATGTTCATTTAAAATATTATAGTCAAACACAATAGCATTAACTATTATTTCTACAAGTATTATCCTGAAACCATTACGAGGCTTCTGCTCTAGCAATTTTATAATAAAATTATTTATGGCTTAATATAAAAGAAATTATTGTGCTAGGGTATTAATTAATATTATTATTTTTTATTTAAAAAAACATGTTTATTTTTAAAATTGAAAAAAAAAAAATTTTTAGGTCAAACATCACTCACCGAATATACATTTAATGTGAAATGTCTGGATGCCCGCAATATAACGGTGTGCAGTTATGTTTCGGGCGGAATTCATCAAAAAGTGTTTGATATCCCAATAATGAAACAGAAAGTCACCAAAATAATCTTACAACTTACTGAGGGATCAATGGCGATAAGTGAATTGGAGGTATATGGAGGTAAAGGCTTTCAGAACTTCATTTCTAATGAATCTGTGTATTTTACTCATGCATTCCTTCAAAAATGGCGACGTATATTTTGTCTATACAATTAATACAAACAAAGGAATAAAATACAACATATTATCATGTTATGTAAAATTATTTAGCGTTTAATATGTAGGTAGAATTAAACCATAATATGTTTCAATGGCCTAATCGTGAACTGATTAAGAAATATTTGTACATGATACATTTTTTTGAAAAGTAAAAAACAAAGATAATTAATGTTTTTATTTTATTAATTACGCAACTAATTCCACATATACATAATATAATTTTTCATTTCTCTGTATACTGTTGTTTACAAGTGACCCTCTGGCTATTGTTAGTCGGCTGTTATAAGTGACATGTCAGTACAGCAAAAGGCTGCTAAAATTGTCTTCTAAAGAAAATACTGTTATATATAATTTTGTATATAATATATATAAATACAGTTATTTTTGTTTATGTTTCTTTGTTTTGTTGTTGTTATTTATATTTATTTTAATTTGTGGTACATGCAGAAAACATTGAAAAAAAATAATTATTTGTTGTAAATTTTCAGACTGCCCAATACCTTACTACGGATTATACTGTGAGAAAAAATGTAACGCCACATGCGTGGGTGGATTCTGCAATCACAACGGAACCTGTCAAATGTGCAGGGTTGAAGATGTTAGCCAGCATTGTTCAAAAGGTTAAGTTGTTAGACTACTTTAATTTATTTACACACGAACGCTCACAAACTCACACTAACACGCCTACACTCCCAAAACTTCACCCCCCACTAAACCCCACACCAACCCACAAAACCAACAGACTTATTTAAAAACTCTTATGGAATTACTATATGATAGGATAAAAAAGTATGCAATAAATCATTATTTTTATAACTGAAATAATTATTTCCTGCGTTTTTAATGATATGACTATTTCTTTAATCTATTTTCAAACTTCGTTCATTGAATCTGCAGGTTCAGTTACAACCACTAAAAAGCCAACAAGAGGTTAGTGGCTATATTTTGTTTACAAAGTTACTGACTTAATAGAATGGAAAATTGTTCACAGAAAAATATAAAAAAAACAATTTATTTTCTAGTTGAAACTATTGTTTTTGTTTTTTTAGTTTACCTTTTATATCCATTCACATTTATTTATATAAAGTATTTTTACAATCTTCATTCATAACTTTAATTTTAAAAATAACTGTTTGATTCCAGCTGTTAATTCTACTCTCCCTCTTGCTATCAGTGTTACACAATTACACATCTTGTTATTGTTGTATCACCATTTTTAAAAGCCTTAGAGACTGTCTTAATATTTTTTTTTCTACTCAAAAACTGAAGTCAAACACAAAGCTATCATAAACGTATTTTTAAAAAAAAAAATCTATAAGTAACCCAGCTTAAATTGACAGGCTCATTTAACTAAATTTTGTTAGGATTTATTTGTAATAAAATTAGTCCAATTAAATAATATATATATATATATATGTTCAGGGAATTATTGATGTAGAGTCGATTTATTCTATTCTAATGATAACCCATATTAATGAATTTGCTAAAACGTGAATAAAAATCATCATCAATTTATGTCCATCACTTCAGTAAAAGCTTAATAAAATTAATGAAACAATCATTTTACAAAAAAAAATAATTCATTAAAAATAATAAAATATATATATTTTTTTTAAAGTTCAGTTTTGGGAATAAAAATAACTACCTTTCGGTCAAGGACAACATTCAGAAAAAATATAGTTTTTAAATAAATAATCATAAATTAGTCCATAAATATATGTGAAGTAAATAAAATATCTATCTAACTGAAGAAAGTGACATTAAATATATTTTATTTAAATACAATTCTGTTTAAATTAAAATAGATAGTCTTTCAAAAGTATTTTAAAAACTTATAGTTCTTTGTTTTTTTATTAATGTTTGTTTTGTTTATTATTATTATTTTTTTTAAATGTTGATATTTATTATCATTATTTTTCATGTCTAGGTTCATCTTGTAGTGCAGTTTCGTTTGGTCGCACCTGCAACAAATGCCACTGTGGGAACAAATCTTGTGACAAGGACGGCCAATGTGTTAATGGATCGAGCTGCATCTCACCATGGTTTGCTATGGGTTGTCAGTATTGTAAGTGCTTGCCTTTTAACGCTTGCCTTTTATCGCTTGACTTTTATTGCTTGCTTTTTATCGCTTTTGTAATATTATAGTTTTAGAGGAGTAACAAAAGTTAAGCCATCCGGTGTAGGATAAAGTAGTTGTCACCCCTACCCCCTCAAAAAAAAATATTAACGCCCCTAAATATTTAGAAAACGAAGTGCTATCTGCCGCGCTCCCAGCTACTTTCCCTACACTTCCCTTGCCAGAAGCATTGTAACATTCACGAGTAGACAAACACACATAACTTCATGATGTGTGAAAGTCATTTTTTAAAGTTTTGATGCTTACTGTATTACATTATGTTTAGTGAGAAATTGTTATTATTTTTTTTAAATTGGCATTTTAAAAAAAATAAAAAAAGTAAGTTTATTTTTTAATAAAATTGCGATGATACAGTAGTTACAACAATAGTTTGAAATATACATGAAAATCAGAAAACACTAATTCTTAATATTATTGCATGGGTATTATATTTATTTCCTTCTTTTGTAAATATTACACTCCCCTTTTCCCGAAACAAATTTTTTAAAATGTATTTGAAAATAGTCATGGTTAAGAAAAGAGAAAAAGAATATTATCATGGACCTAAGGAGAAAAATAAAATGTATGTCTCACCCATATTCAACGATTTTCTCAAAAGTATAAGGAAAAGAAAATCAGAACGAAATATTTTTAATACAAATTTAACATCTGTAACTATTTCTAATGACAGTCGATGTCGCAGCCGCTGCCAAAGTGGCCAGTCCACGGTTAACCGATCATGATGACAAGACTTGCCACACATTCACTCTTAACACGTTCACTGCCGAACTTGCATATCCCATTCCTTATACCTATGTCAGGATTGTGTTCAGTGACAAAGGTAAAATTAAATGAACAAACAGTTTGCTTCATTTCTCTAAAAACAATTAGCACTTAGTTTAGTCTCTAACTATTAAAATGTACCTAGCCACTAAGCCAGTTTTATATAATATATATATTATTTACTTATATATTGTTCATTATAAATGTCTTTAAAACTATTAACTCATTCTTAAAATATAAACTAAACATTTAAAAAATAGTTTTAAAATATCAAACGAACAAACACACAAATAACAACAACAAAAAATATTAAAAAATAAATTAAGTTTAAATCATTACATAAGTCGTGACAGGCAGTTCCGGCTCGTAAAATCAAGAACACAGTATAGAAACTGCTAATTTTTGCCAAAGACAATCAGGGACTGGAACAAGCTTCTAAATGGAACAATTGAGGCGACAACACTTGACACATTTGCGTCTATTCACTCAGGCTGTGTGTCAAGAATTGGGGTTATAAAAAATTAGTGTTTGGTTGTGTTGTCTAGGGTATGTTTCACCAGAATAAAAACAGTAGATTCAAAGCACGTTCTTTATTAATCTTACACTTTATTTTTAACGCACAGTTAGCACACGCTCATTCTACGATAAATAAAACAATGTGTCCAATTAGTGCCGTATGTTTCGCTAACAAACTTAGCCAAAAGACATCCTACTAACTGGATCCCCGGACAACACTGTCTTTTCTTTCACCCACGCTACCAAATGCGCGTACCTTTGGCTCACATGAGTTCATACGCCAGCCACTCTTTCCCATTCACACCTGGACTATTTCCATAAATTAGCTAAGGTACCTAACTAAAATCATCGGGGATTCTCACCTCGTCACTGTGCACCCCTTAATTCTTGTTGTAGCTCTCGCAACCAGTGAAATATCCTCTTCAATATAAGGCACAAAAACATTATGAATCCCCTCTACATACATAGGAGCCAGAATGATCAATACATTGATTGTAGACCCTTAATATATAGAAGAAGATGAAGAAGTCCTGATGGCGATGGTTAGTTGTAAGAAAAGGAAATAATTTCTTATATTTTACTAGGTGTTAGCCATCTCTCAAAAACAGTGTTTTTTCTAGAAAGCTATTTGTTGTCTTCTTATGACCAATATAAAAAACAAACCGTACTTGAAATATTTACCTTATTCTCTAATTTAAAATAAATTTTTCATTTTAACCTGGCCACTTATCAAATATAGAACCAATTAAACAAAAAAGATGTTATCTAATTGGACTAACCTTGATTGAAAAGCTGAAGTTTTGTTCCTAATAGCTTGGATCATCGAATTGTCTTTCAACGTTGTGGCGGACGGCATCATGGGAAACAAGATGGTATGCTCACGTATGCGTTCTATTGAAATAGAGGAAAACACCTACGACATTTTTTGTGCTCAGAATGTGGTCGTGGATCAAATAGTGGTTTCATGGAACGGAAGTGACTCGGTCTGTTCTTTCTATGTCAGTGGCGGTAAGTCAAGAAATATATTTAATCTGACATCACCATGGTCCAAACATAAACCAGGTGACTCTATCCAAAGAAGTCCTCACGAATTTCGGACAAAACAACCCCATCACGTTCATCTAAATCAATGTAAATATTAGTTTTTCCCCATGCATGCCAGCCGGCTAAGATAAGTTTAACGTGATATTTGAATTTAGTCGCATTTAGGCTGCAAAGTTATTTTAACCTGTTCTTAGAACTTACTAGTAGTAGTAGTAGTTAGCCTGTTAATAGAACCGTGAACAACTAAATCCAATTTTTAGAAAGAAATACACTTTTTTTTTATTATTCTTTGAAAATGTCCTTAAATTTATCCCAAATTGTCGAAATATAAAGCGCTTTAAATATTAGTTTTAATATATTATTGATTTGAATTATGTTTTATTTTTCTAAACAAAACAATTAAGACTTTTGAAATTGGGAACATTTATAAATGATTTCATTTCTAAATTAGAGGTTATATTTGTTTTTCTATTTTACCACGTCTCTTTCTTAAAGTCTCTTTTAATTTCAAAGATCATGTTCATGTTTTCTTTTGAAAAAGACATTGATCTATAAATAACTGACACATTGTTCTCAGAACAAGACATCGTTCCACCAAACATAATGATATAATGTCGTATAAATTTTCAACAAAAAAAAACTAAAGAACAAACAACACATAAAAAAGAAACAAACTAAAAATAAACAAATAGCATATCCTAATATTGTGAAATATAATCTAAATAAATAATTTGATTCGATTCTGAATAATAAAGGGCATAACTCCTATGATTGGCTTAGATCTGTCAATAATGTATAAATCTATATTGATACTTAAGCTTGTGGAGCTCACATAAGCAAACAATAAACGTAGGAAACTACCGGCTAACAGTCTGAATATAAATAATGCAATGACCATGGACAATATTTGTGATGAATATATATCATTCTGACAATATTCTTTTGGCTTTCGAATTTTCTACAGGTCGCAATGTGGCCGTGAACTCCATGATTAAATTGAAAGAAGAGCAAAGCAACTCACAACGCTTAAACGATCTTCTGGATTTACTTAACAATGAAGATGTTTCCAGCACCGACTGCTTCAGATTTAGCTCAGATGAATTTAATGCTGTCAAAATCACTTTACAAAAAACATATTCCATACGCCATGTGCGTATTTACAGTAGTAAGTCCAATTGTGTGTTTAAGATCTGATCTAGACCAATTGCAACTATGTCTTGATACGGAGGTCAAATTGTGTATTCAACTCTTTTAATGGGTTGGGACTGCTGATGAGCAAAGTGGTGTTTGATGAGGTGGTATTAGAGTGTGGCAAAAAAACGGGGCAATATTTTGTGTACACAGCACAGTCTAAATGTGGCCTTACTGTATGTGTAAAGCTACCATAGCTAAACAACTAAATCATACTACTTTTCTTATATATGTTTTTGGACAATAAACAATAGATATTTTTTTAATAATTTTTTTTTAAAGGAGCTAATAGAAACGAGGATGAGCCGCACCAGATCAACATATACTTCCACAACAGAGACGGTAATCAAACGTTCGCCTACAAGTCTGATATCTCGCAACAGCCCATCAAACACATCATTTTGGTAAACAGATCAGAAGTCCACATGCTGGTGCTAGAAGTCACCCACGGATCTGTCAGCGTGTGCGAAATTGAAATATTTGGAGGTAAACAAAATCGTTTAGAGTGTCACCTAAATTAGAGTGGAATATATATATATTGTGACGTGTATATATATATTAATTTATAAACATAGTTATATTTAAATATTTTAATGTATATATATATATATCGTTGCAATATATCTATATATTCTACAGAATATTTTCCTTAAACCTATGTCTGCATCAAACTCTTCTAAAGTGGGAAACAGTTTAATAATTTTATTGTACATGTGATATTATGTTGAAACTAGTACACAGTTGCCCTGGGGATGATAAATCTACATCTTATATAATTTAAGGTTTTGTCGCTGTCTTGTGTCACTAACGGCCCTTAAAGTGTCAGAGTTATTTTAGACAAACATGCACCTCTGTCTACACGGCGCGTTACGGACCGCCCTTCTGCCCCATGGCTCACACCAGAAATAAAGGACGCGAAGCAGCAACAGCGACGTGCAGAACGCAAGTGGCGGAAGTCTGGCTTGACTGTGCACCGACAAATCTTTGTTGAAAACAAGGAACGCACTAAGCAGATGGTCCTTGCAGCTAGGACTGAATATGTCAGTCACCGGATTGTAGATTGCGGTTCAAATAGGGACATATTTCGCATTGTCGGTCAGCTGACCGGTAAACAGAAGGACACATCTGTGCCAAACAATATTGCTTTGGCCGAGTTACCAGACGCTCTAAATGATTTCTTTGTTATGAAAGTTAAGAAGATCAGGGCGAGACTTGACATTTGCACAGATGCTCCCGAATTCTTGCCGTTTAATGGCACTCCTATGAGCGAAAGTCATGTTTGCTTGACCCTCTTCCGGCAGGTCTGTTGTATGAATGTTTAGACGAAATTGTCCCTATCATTACTAATATCGTAAATCAGTCTTTGAAAACTGGTTTTGTTCCATCCTCTTTTAAGGAGGCGGTTGTTACTCCACTGCTAAAAAAAGCAAATCTCGACCCTAATCTGTTGGAGAATTATCGCCCCGTCTCTAATCTACCATTTTTATCAAAGATTTTAGAGAGGGTCGTTCTTCGACAGCTCCTGGATCACCTCACTCGGTGTGACTTGTTTGAGCCTTTTCAGTCAGCATACAGAACGCATCACTCTACTGAGACAGCCCTGTTGCGCGTCGTAAATGACCTTCTGTCATCTTGTGGTGAGGGCCAGGTATCCCTTTTGTCGTTACTGGATCTATCGGCAGCGTTCGATACGCTTGACCACGGCATACTTCTCCAACGTCTACAATATACGTTCGGTTTCACTGATACCGTCCTGAGATGGTTCCGCTCATATCTGACAAATCGGGTCCAATCAGTTATCACAAACGGCTTGACCTCCAAGAAATCCATTATTGAATTCGGAGTACCCCAAGGCTCGGTCTTAGGCCCGGTGCTTTTCACTATGTACGTTCAGCCCCTGGGTGCAGTGATCAAGCAGTTTGACATGGTATATCACATGTTCGCGGATGATACCCAACTTCAGAAATCCGTGATCCCCTCTCAGCTCCCTCAGCTTCTTAATATGACACAGAAGACAGTGGAGTTAGTTAAGCACTGGATGACAATAAACAAGCTCAAATTGAATGATGAAAAGACTGAGGTGATCCCCATTGCTACCGCTCAAAAATTAAAATCTTTAAAAGATACACCATCCTTTACTCTCTCAGGCGTGCAGATTGAGTTTGCTCAAACAGTGCGAAACCTGGGTGTCTACTTAGACAGAACACTAACTATGGAAAATCACATTAACATGATTTGCAAGGCGATTTTTCTAGAGCTACGCAGAATTAGTCATATCAGACCCTTCTTAACGTTGGGTGCATCAAAGAGGCTGATGTCTGCATTCGTGCTATCACGCATGGACTACTGCAATGCTCTCATGGTGGGTCTTCCAGCTACGCTCCTTGATAAAATTCAAAAGGCACAGAATAATGCGGCTCGAATTGTTCTTCGTAAACGCAAATTCGACCATGCTAAAACTCTTCTGATAGAATTGCATTGGCTGCCGGTCCGCGCTCGTATAGAGTACAAAATCGCAACTCTGTGCTACCGCTGCTTGCATGACCTGGCGCCGTCCTATCTCCAAGCGCTCATGACGCCTTATGTACCCACTAGACAACTCCGCTCATCCGATAGTGGCAAACTCTCGATACCGCGTGTTCGCCTTGAAACTTACGGAAAGCGCACGTTCGCATTTGCTGGCCCAACCATTTGGAACACCCTTCCTGACGCTCTCAAAAACAGCCAGACGCTGGAGTCCTTCAAAACAAATTTAAAAACTCATCTATTTCGCAAACACCTGCTGGAATGATGATGTCTACAATCTTTTCCAGCTTGTTATTATCTCCCAACTTAGTTTTTGTACCGCGCTTCGAGCCTTTGGGGATGAAGCGTGATTTTTCAAATGAACTTTATTATTATTATTATTATTATCAAGTAATAACTTTATAATTTAAGTTATTTCAAACCCTTTCATTTTTTCTTTTATATATTTGGCATAAATTACCTGTCATTATCCTATGTAAAATTTTAACTGTCATCGTTCTTTGTAAAATATATTTTGTGACAATATTAAAAGTAATTCTTATATGTAACATTATCATTGTAAAGATAATAACAGTCACATTTATATGTCAGAGATTCCATTATGAGAAAAACCATATCATTGGTATATGTAACATTTCCATTGTGGCAATAGTCCATCTCATTGTTCTATGTGACATTTAATGTGTGGCAATATTCCATGTCATTGTTCTCAGAAACATCTCCATTGTGACAGTATTAACTGTCGTGTTTCTATGTAGCATCTTCAATTAAGACAATATCACATTTCATTGTTATATGTAGCATCTTCAATTAAGACAATATCACATTTCATTGTTCTATGTAGCATCTTCAATTAAGACAATATAACATTTCATTGTTCTATGTCGCATCTTCAATTAAGACAACATCACATTTCATTGTTCTATGTAGCATTGCTGTTGCAACTGTCAACTAGCTTATGTGTCAAGGTTCTGTGTAAAATTTACATTGTTACATTATTGCCCATCACTATGGTATGTAACATTTCCATTTTGAACAGATTGCCTGCCAAAGTCGTTTGATTTAGATTGCGAAAGTACTTGCATCCTCACGTGTCTTCAAGACATCTGCAACTACGACGGAACCTGTTATCAGTGTGTGTCTCAAAGGGAAGGCAGATTCTGTATGGAAAGTAAGTACAGCATGAATTTGATTAGTGTAACAGCTCAAATATTAACATAATGAATTGTTTCACACAATGTATTGTTCTTGCAATTTAGTATTAACAGGAAGTTAGATATATTGATATGTCATGGGCAGAAGTATGAGTAGACAGGGGGATAAAGATTTCTGTGGAGTGAAGGTACTTGCCGTGATTAATGTACATCTTATAGCATCACGATAGTTATCCCACAAATCTGAGTGAATTGTTATATATATGAAAAAACAAGAAAATGACAATTATGTTTTCTATAGTTTGGAGATTTCTTTTATATTTGTGAGACGTATTTCTATGAATAAATATTGTGATTCAGGACATGGAATTTGGCCTTATGCTGTTAACATAGCGATAAGTGTTGTAATGATAATTAGGAATGCTTGATAAGCACATACAAGAAGAAGAGCCACATTAGACTATATGCATAATTATATGACTTCAATGTTACAGTAATAACATGCATTGTATCAGTTAGTAATGAAAGCGACAAAACATATTTTAAAGTTGCCTCTTAAATAATTGATAATATCAAATGTTTCTAATCTTTACAAACTTATGTTTTTGTGTGTACGGTCTGGAGTCATCTTTTCCAGCAGCTCTTCCCCCCCCCCTCCAAACATACACCACCCACTTGTTTTGCCCTAACTCACATCAATCACTTCAACAACTTACACTTTCTCACTTACCAGTCTCCCCCTCCCTCTATTTCCGCACCTACACTTTACTATTGTGAATATATGGAGTAAATTGATAAATTATTATAAATAAAAGTTGAGTGCTTGGTTTTGGAAACTTATTTTTTTATTGCTTGGTTTTATTTTAACCATACGTCACAAACAATATTATGTCCTTTTAAAGAGTCCCGCATACCAAATACTAGAGATAAAAAACTTCATAAAATAAGACACATTATATGTTACTTTATTTTTGTTACTGACAAGAGATCAATATCGTATTGTCCACTACAATCATCTTGGGCAACGAAATCTCAGCATTAACTTTCAAGAGCCACACATCAACTATTCGACTACATCTTGAACTTAACTTGACTCCATTTAACCAAATCTCAGCTCAAAATCAACTAAAAAACCTCTTGATCTCAAACACCTTACATCCAAACGTGTTTCTTATGGTTTTCACTGTCAATCAATCACAGTGTAGACAAAACAAAATTTTGAATGAGCTAAACTTGTGGGGACAAAAGTTCACCTTAACAACAGTGATTTTCATCTCATTGACAGACGTAGCATCGATGCATTTGAAACTGATTGTAAAGCTCTGTAGTTATATAAATGTAACAAACAAAAAAAAGTTTTACTTTACTTAAATTGCAACACAACTAAATTCTCACATGTCCATGTATCGATGTCAGATTTGGGATCAGTGGGTCCGCGGTGGACATCTAAAGGGTTATTCCAAAAAAGTTCTAGTATACGTCAACAGCATACTATTTACCTATCAGTTTTTAAAATGTTTCCCCTTTTTGTGATTCAGCTCACTGCTAAACCTTGATATGTAGATAGATCATATGTCTGTTGTATTGAATTATTTCATTCAACAGAGGGTGAAGTGGAATCTTTTGATTATGCCGACCAATCAGTTGACATAAAAACTGGGATATCACCTAGTTCTAAATCAAAGAAGTCAACATCACTTTGGACTTATTATATGATTTTGACAGTAGGCATCCTTTTGATAGTTTGCATGGGATACCTTATTCGACCGCATCCCCTGAATTTAAAACGGTAAATATGTGACCACGTTGTTGTAGTAGGATCCTCTAAATATTCAAAATGCATTTTTTAAAATGTTTTTAATATATATATTTTGTGACAGACTAGAGTTGTGCTGTTTTTGCTTGTCAGCTCATAGGAATTAGTTTTGGAGTTTCTCTAAAGATATGTACACGGAAGTCACTTGGGCTCTGCAACCGCTGCACCTGCAGGAACCTCGAATATCTAAGGTGCAAAAAAAAAAAAAAAAAAATTAAAGAGGTCAACGACTTTCCCTACAATCCCTATTATGACCAGGGTGAACGCAATTTAAAATCAGAAGTTATTGGTCATTTTGGCCCTAAAAATCCAAGGGGCCACGATTGCTGGATTTTACTTTTAAAAAAGAAATGTAAAAAATAAAATAATTGAAGTTGGAAAATTTCTGTAATAAAAATCAATTTAGATGTTCAATCATTAGGTTGTACTGAAACATATTAATGCATATAAATGTGGGGTTAAAATTCAGGTCCTGACAAATCTTAATTAAACTATAAATTAAAAAAAAAAAAATATTTACATCAGATGGAGGTTGGTTAGTAAATTATAAATCAAAGAAAAAAAAGAAAGACGGTCTTCAATCTGGAGCAGCAGCGAGTTGTCATCCACTGGGTTCAGCAGACCACTGTGTTCAGTAGACCACTGGGTTAAGTAGATCACTGGGTTAAGTGTAGACCACTGGGTTAAGTAGACCACTCTATTTGGTAGACCACTGGGTTTAGTAGACCACTGGGTTAAGTAGACACCTGGTTTAAATAGACACTGGCTTAAGTAGACTCCTGGTTTAAGTAGACCTCTGAGTTATGTAGAACACTGGGATAAGTAGACAGCAGGGTTAAGTACACCACTGGTTTAAGTGGTCGACTGCGTTAAGTAGACCACTGGGTTAAGTAGACCACTGGGTTAACAAGACCCATGGTTTAAGTAGACAACTGGGTTAAGTAGACCACTGGGCTAAGTAGACTTTTGCATTCTACTTTCGATAGTCTAGGGTCTTCTACAAGGTTGACGGATATACTCTGTCACACCAGATCCAATAAAGAACAAAACAACAGCATCCAATGAAGATACAATAATAGTACTTTTATTACATGATCTATTCTCTGCCAAAGTCAATTCATCAATGGAGATAATAATAATTGTTTAAATCACTTCTCTTTAACTACCCTTGACTCTACACTACTCTAACGATCTACTCTGAACTCCTCTCTCGACTAACTCCTTGGCTCTATTACTCCTGGTTCTACTCTCCTGGCTCAACTCTGTCTCAACTACCAGCTGACAACTTCTATCACTCCGTCTCGCCCGACCAGACATTCATTAACGAACCAATTTCACCTCTGACATTACAATCAACCCTAACAAAACACTCTCACGGTCGACATGTCGCCAGACCAGACACTCATAACAATCCAGGTCGTAACATAGACGACTGGGCTAAGTAGACCTTTGCTTTAAATAAACCAATGGGTTAATTAAACCACTTGGTTTAAAATACCCCTGCTTTGAGTAGACCACTGTGTTAAGTTAACCGATTACTTTAATAGGTCATTGTGTTTAGTAGACATCTTGTTTAAGTAGACCAATGAGCTTAGTAGACCAGTGAGTTTAGAAGATCCCAGTGAGTTTTGTAGACAACTGATTTTAGTAGACCAGTCGCTTAAGTAGACAACTGGGCTTACTACTTACTATGTAATTAGGTAAAAAGGCCAGTGGCTTAAGTAAAACAGTGGGTTAACTAAAAACACAGGGGGTAGTAGACCAATGTTGTTAGTACGGTACAACAATGTTGTTAGTAGACCACTGTGTAAAGTAGACAACAGGGTTTATTAGACCGCTGGGTTTAGTAGACCACTGTGTTAAGAAGTCCAGTGGGTTTATTAGATCACTGTGTTAAGTAGACCATTGGGTTAAGTAGAACACTGTGTTTATTACACCACTGGGTTAAATAGACCAGGGGGTTAATTAGACTACTGAGTTTAGTAGATCATGATGTTATGTAGACCACACAATTAAGTAGACCATCGGTTTAAAGAGAACCGGGGCTTCAGTAGACAACCTGGTTAAGTAGATCAGTGGGTTGAGTAGACCACTTGGTTACGTAGACCAGTTTGTCAAGTGTGCCCGGGTTTTAAGTAAACCACTGGATTAAGTAGATCAATGGGTTTAGTAGACCACTTGGTTAAGTAAAACATTGGGTTAAGTAGACCAGTGAGTTAAGAAGACCAGTAAGTTTAGTAGACCACTGATTTTAATAGACAACTGAGTTTGTTAAGTAGACTTCTGGGTCTACTAGACGACTAAGTTGAGTAGACCACTGGGTTAAGTAGGGCAGTGGGTTAAGTAGATCAGTTGGTTAAGGACCAGTGAGGTTAGTAGACCACATGATTAAGTCGATCAGTGGATTAAGCAGGCCAATTGGTTAAGGATATACATAAGAAGTTAACACAATATTTTTTTTTATTTTTAGTTTTAGTTTGATGATTTTTGGTGATCAAAGAAACGACAGTGTTTGCAGTACTCAAAATCCAGATCATGAAGAATAAAGTTTTGCAGAAGACTAGAAAATGGTGACCATTATGTGATAACCCATTGGAAAAGAATCATGTGATTATTTTCGACCAATAATGCACAACTTTTACAAACATGTGTTTTATTTTCATGAATGAGTTAATTAATTAACAATGTCGACCTTATAAGAATCATGGGTTCGTTTGGAAATGAGTTGGTCAAAAAAAGCTGAAATGAAAAAGTATGTAGTTTAAAATGTAATTATTAATAGTGAAGTATGTGCGTTGTGAGTAAACGATGACTTGTTCTCTTCGGAGATCAAATATTACTGAAACAATTATCGCCTACTCTGTGTGTCTAATAACATGTGCACATCAAATCATTGTGAACCATGTCTCGATTTAGTGTTTAGTGAATGCTTAGGAAATGCAAGGGAAACAGTGGTACAGTAGTTGAACCTCTAAATACTTGTCACCCCTAATCGCGTATTGAACTTATTTGTTAGCGCGTTTGTATATTATTTTTAAGAGCTTGTTGTGTGGTAAACCTAATTCAGTTTAAGGGTTAAACTTTTTTGTTTCAATACAAATATTTATATTAAATTGACTACATCAACAACTAATATCAGCAATATCATACAACAATTAAACAACGAAATAACTCTCAAGTCCCAAACCCACTCAATAAATTCCAACCACTAAACCACCCAACAAACCACCCAACAAACCACCCAAAAAACCACACAATAAACCATTCAACAAACCACCCAAAACACCACCCAATAAACCACCCAACAAACCACCCAAAAAACCACCCAACAAACCACCCAATAAACCACCTAACAAACCACCCCAAAAAACACCCAATAAACCATTCAACAAACCACCCAAAACACCACCCAAAAAACCACCCAACAAACCACCCAAAAAACCACCCAATAAACCATTCAACAAACCACCCAATAAACCACCCAACAAACCACCTAAAAACCACCCAATAAATAAATCCCAACAAACCACCCAAAAAACACCCAATAAACCATCCAACAAACCACCATATAAACCACCCAACAAACCACCCAAAAAACCACCCAAAAAACCACCCAATAAACCATTCAACAAACCACCCAACAAACCACCAAAAAACCACCCAATAAACAACCCAACAAACCACCCAATAAACCACCCAAAAAACCACACAACAAACCACCCAATAAACCACCCAACAAACCACCCAAAATACCACCCTTCAACAAACAGCCCAAAACACCACCCAAAAACCATTCAACAAACAGCCCAAAACACCACCCAAAAAACCACCCAAGAAACCACCCAAGAAACCACCCAAAAAACCACCCAATACACCATTCAACAAACCACCCAATAAACCACCCAAAACACCACCCAAAAAACCACCCAAGAAACCACCCAATAAACCATTCAACAAACCACCCAATAAACCACCCAACAAACCACCTAAAAAACCACCCAATAAACCACCCAACAAACCACCCAAAAAACCACCCAATAAATCATTCAACAAACAGCCCAAAACACCACCCAAAAAACCACCCAAGAAACCACCCAAGAAACCACCCAAAAAACCTCCCAATAAACCACCCAACAAACCACCCAATAAACCACCCAACAAACCACCCAAAAAACCACACAATAAACCATTCAACAAACCACCCAAAAAATCACCCAATGAACCACCCAACAAACCACCCAAAAAACCACCCAAGAAACCACCCAAAAAACCTCCCAATAAACCACCCAACAAACCACCCAATAAACCACCCAACAAACCACCCAAAAAACCACACAATAAACCATTCAACAAACCACCCAAAAAATCACCCAATGAACCACCCAACAAACCACCCAATAAACCACCCAATAAACCACCCAACAAACCACCCAAAAAACCACCCAACAAACCACCCAAAACACCACCCAATATATTCCATCAAATCAACAGCACAGAAAAATAAAACGCTCTAATTAGTCTAATATGGCGCTGAATTCATTTTTAAGTTGAAAATTCGTGTTATTTACTATAAAAGTACTGAATGCTACACATGCCAAAAATCGAGCGTGGTTTTCAATGATCTCAAGACGTGCACATACTCTTTAGATCACATTAGACGTTCACATTCATTGAAGAATTGGGAAGAAGCACTTTTGTAATTGTTTATTCTAATTTTTTTAGCAGCGACAAGATGGAATAAAACATTAAAAAGACTATGCTACTACGATATGTGTCTTACAAATTGACTGTTATTGCAATGTTATATTAATATTTCATATAGTCATTGATTTTAAGGCGTTATAGTTATTATTTATTAAATGTGTGCGATAGCAAATTCGTTCCTTATTTTAAAAAAACATATTTTTTTTTTCAATAAATAAACCGATTATAAAAAGATGATAGACTTGTTTTTTTCTCACTCTTTGTAAACATTATCTCAATATTTGATTTATTTCATTTGATAGATTTATCAAATATGTAGGGCCCTACTATATATTTCATATTTAATAATGGTAAGCTCGTTTTGTTTAGGCCACAGAATCAAAGAAATATTTTAAAAATATTCTCAAAGTTTATTTCAATCATAGATTGTTTCAAATTTTTCCACAATTGTTTAACATTCTTAAAAATACAACAAAACAAAAAGGCAACAACAAAATGTGTTCTTATTTACCATTATTTTAAGTTCTCTTTGTGTGTGGGTGCTTCAGAATGTATCTACGTGTATGCATACTTTCTGCAATAATTATCCTGACAGACTCTAGTAGAGCCAAATGTCACATAAAAATATGTTTTTATGGCTATAAAATTATCACCACAATGTTTTCGGGTCATTACTAATGCTTTGTGTTTTAATAAATACCTTACGAGATATGTTGCAGTAATATTTTGCCTAGTACTAGTACAATAGTCTTTCCGTGCTGGTGAGGTAATTCATTTCGTTAGCTGACCAACCTCCCTCACTAATTTCTATTAAAATCATAGTTATAACGGGCCTCGGCTTAAAGTTAAAGTCGCAAAAGATATCTCAAACTTGAAACTTTGTCATTGTCGCCATTATCATAAAATTAAACAGGTCTGAAGTAGGCCTGAAACACTAATTACTATACAAAACAGTGATATATGCACACATGTGTTGTTTCGACAATAACAATATTCATGAACATGATGAATTTCAATAATTTAATGAACTGATACCAAAGTTTCCCTAATTTAAAACAAAAAAAATAAAACAAAAATAAGATTGACGCAATACAATACAATACCTTAGATTATTCAATATTATTCACATGTGCCTCTGACAACATTTGTAAGCATGATGACAATGGTAATAAATAGTAAATTGAATGTCACAAATTAATGAATTGAATAAACCCAGGGTTTGAAAATATTATTATTTTTTTTTTTTTTAAACACAATTTTTACCATTCATTTCGTTATATTCCCACAAAACTTTTTACCTTTGTTTAAGTCTAATTGATAATTGAAAATTAACTTTTGCTAGTATAGGAAAATTAGGTCAAAATGCAACAGTGAGCAATTTTCGCGGATTAGTAGTCATAGTATAACATACCAAAACAGCAAGACATCAGGCAATAATGAATAGGTCCTATATGATTGCCAGCCTAAAGATAGACCGTCAGTCTTGTTTCTGGTACACTACCGAAAACTAAATTACTTTCAGCAAGATGGCTGAACGTCTCAATCACTTTCGGACGAAACCAGAAAAATAAGTTAACTTTTAAGTTTCGGACGTACGTGATGAAAAGGTAACGTGCGGCGACGAAACCGAAACAGAAGCCCACATTTGGAAACTCTACAAAATCCCATGTTGAGTTGATGGATGAACTTTACAATGTTGATCATGCAAAGTATACGTTGTAAATATTATGTGATTTCAATTCTGTTTTTATCGATATGGAGAACTGGTATCTTCAATATTGGACACTGAATCAGTGAAGATTGTGAGGATGGCAGACGTTTGAAACTAGGATTTAAAAGAAACCATGATATATGAGTGTCGAAATAGCCGCGAGGAAGAGCGGCCAATCAATCACAACCCTGTCTGCTTCGCGTAGTAGATCAATAACGTTGAATCATGAATGTAATATAAAAACCAGGAAAACGTCTTTCTATCGATGTGATGACAGCATCAAGGTGGATACTTTTTTTTTAAAAAATGGGCATTGGAGCATGCCCACTAAACATTGTCTGATGAATATACTGTCTCTTATTACTCTAAATGAATATTGAAAGTATGATCGTGTGTAATAAATAATTATATAAAATATCATTTTAATGATGAAAAAAGAAAAAGAAATTGACGAGACTAATAACGAAGTATGTCTATGTAAATAGCTGATATCTAGGTGAATACAATCACGAATTTAAATGTAAATATATCAGCATGACACTAAGACAGTTTTTTTTTTAAAATCTGCTATATACTGGCTAGTCCAACCATTACCCAGTAAATTTTAAAGTCCCGGTATCTTAGATATACCTTATTATTTTTTTTTTGAGGATGGCAGTAATGTAAATTATGTGTTAATCGAACGAGAAACATACGGTACGCATTAATGGTGATACTAAATTCATATATTTTAATTTGTACTGTTTTTAAATACAATTTAAGGATTGGAGATATTATTTATTTTAAAGCCGTCTCGATTTTTTTTAAATTTCCTATGTAATGAATTAGTGTTGCCTTTATCCACACTAATCATATCAAAATCGTTTTCTATACTATTATTATCTTCTTACTCAAGTCGAACGATATTATAGCCTGTTGAATCGGTGATTTTCATTAGAGGCTTGTCGTCACACGACTCAACACCAACACCATAGAAAGACACGTCTGAGATTCTTGGGCTGGACTAATTCTTCAGAGATAGAGGCTTTAAGCTCAGACATTCCCACTGGTGAGACTTAAAATCCTAGAGGCGCAATTTATCAGCTGTGAGATCATATTCCGGTCCAACATCAGTGTCACCGATGGATGCTAAAACAACATTGTCTAGAGTGTGAAGACAATTACTCGATGGGCTTTTTTTTTTACACACATCCACATGCAAATGATAAAAATGTGTTTTAAGAAAAAGACAAAGTGATTTAACCATGTGCAAACTTTACTTTATTGCATTTTGTGATCCGCAAATTAAAATTATATTAAAATATACACAAGTGATTTATTCATTACTGTCCCGCCTTGTATGTTATTATATAACAGTTATTTTATGTTTTTACATCTTTTATATTTACTTTGCTTTTGTTTCTGGCATGCTGGCTGGCATAATCTTCGGACGGCTAATTGACACACTTCCCATCAACGTATCTAGCTGAAATATGGCACACAGGCGTGTTGTCGATGGCAAAATGTTAGGTTTTTGTTCTCCAATACTTATTGAATACCTCTATAACTGATGGTATTGTCAACTACTGCTATACATTTTAAACAATAAAAAGTATATATTGATGATCGTTAAGGGTATGAAATCACTGTAGTTATGTTTGTACGTATAACATGTTTAGTTAGAGAGTATAGGTGTAGCTTTGTATATTGTGCGAGAATGTCATGACGTATTTCGGTAGTGGAAGTGACGCATTAGTCCTAGTGTTGTGTTCGGTGTGCAATGATGGCGGTTGGACAAGAGGATGTTGAATAGCCGTTAGGCTGGAACTTATTAAATGAATGGTATAGGAATACATGCAAAAATTATATTTAAAGATCTCATATCAGAAAACAACTAATTTAGCGCCCCCGATCCAAAACTTTATACTGAAAAATGGCTGTACAAATTCAGAAACCTATTAAATTATTTCACACACCAACTGAAATATCGCTATTTGTATTGGACTACATTCCAATTCCATCCACTCATCCATTCGATCTGTTCAAAATTATATTTTTATGGCTCATATAATAATAAAAAAAAAAAAATTAGGGCCCCGACCCCAAACGGAATATAGTAAAATGGTTAAACCAATTCAAACACAAATTAAAATGTCGCTATCGGTATATGAGTAAAATTAATCCACCAATGCGTTAGTTCCTTTTAACATTATTTTTATATAGAACACATAAGGAAAAAAAAACGAAGCAAGGGCCGCCGTCACGAAACGGATCGTTTTTAAATGGTTGTACTAATTTAGAAACCTTATCGGGCGGGCGCATATCAAGTCATCAACGTTTTAACGCAATCGGATGAATGGTATAGGAACGCATACGGAAATTATAGTAATATAGCTAATATAAGGGGGGAAGTCAATTTAGGGCCCTAGGCCACAAACGGAATATTATAATAATTTAAAACATTTTGCGGGCTTGCGCGCAATATTTCACTAAAGTTTTATCGCATTCGGATAAATGGTATAGAAGTGCATACGGAAAGCTCTATATAAGCTCATATAAGAAAACAAAAACAATTTAGGGCAAACGGCAAAAACTGAATATTTTAAAAGGGTTGTAATGACTCAGTAAAATGCGAGTGGACAAATACTCACCAAGATTTTGTCGCTGTCGCTTTAATGGTGTAGGAGCGCAAACGGGACATACATACAGATATTCATTTTTATATATTATGAGATAGATGAATAAACTCAGTATGGAGAGAATGTTTACAAAAACTGAAAAGAAAAGAAATTAACAAACAAATATATTTATTTTCTTATAAGTGGTTTATTTATGGACACTTCTTACAAAATACTTTTTTAAATAAAAAAAAATCCAATTTGCAAATCACACATTAAAAAACCAAAATAATAATGTATCATAATCGAAGAATAAATGAAGTAGTACATTACATTTTAATAATAGATCGATTTTAAACTCGAAGTATCGTAGTCTATTTAAATGTTCGATTCAAAGTTGTGGCTGAAAAGATAATAATACATGAATACAATAAAATCACTTTAAAGGTAAATATGGAGATTCTTGCCCCCCCCCCCCCGCCCCCCCCCCCCCCCGCAATTCACCAATCAATGTGAACGTTTGATGTGACATAAAGTGTATGTACAAGTCCTAGATATCGAGGAAAATCCGCGCTCGATTTTTAGCACGTGTAGCATTAAGTTCTATTAAAGTAAATAGCACGACTTTTCAAGTCATAAATGAACTCGGCGTCGAATTTACTTTAACGTAAGTATCGCTCGCATTTTAAATTCCATGTGTGAGAGAGTTTTTTTTTTTTTTTTTTTTTTAAAGAAATTATTTTGATGGAGCACATTGGATGGTTTACTCAGTGGAAATGATCAGTTGTGTTTGGGGCTTAACACTTTCCGTTGTTTAATTTTTGAAGATTGCTTATATTTCTTATATATTTTTTTTAAAATAAATATTTTTGATCAAAGTTATTGCTTAATCCTTAAATTCAATTAGGTCCACCACGAAACTAGCTCTTAAAAATACAATAAAACGCGCTAAGCAATATAGTCAATACACGACAAGGAGTGTCAGGAGTTTAGAGGTACAACAATTTCCTTAAAATTCCTAAGCATTTACAAAACTCTAAATCGAGATACAGTTTACTATAAAGTTACATGTTATAAGACACACAAAGTAGGCGATAATTGGTTCAGTAATATTTGATCCCCAGAGAGTGCAAGAGAGCGTTTACTCACATTGAACATACTTTCCAATGAATAATTACAGTTTAATAAAATAAAATATTACTTAATTCATGAAAAGAAATGAAATATTTTTGAATATTTTACATCCGTCCAAAAAAATGTCATTCTTTTTAAATGGTTTATCACCTAATAGTATTCGCATTCCACGTCTTCTGCAGAACTTCGTCCCTCGAGCTCTTGGTTGTGTGTAAGTCCAACAAGAAACACGCTTTTCTTTCTTTGATCATCCAAAAGCCTCAAACTAAAGCTAAATTTAAAGATAAATGTGTTAATTTATTCTGTATATCCTTAAAATAATAGTCTACTTAACCCACTGGTCTATTTAATCAAGTGATCGGCTAAACGAGATGTCTACTTAACACAGTTATCTACTTAACCGATTGGTCTACTTAATCCATTGGTCTATTCTACCAAATAGTTTACTTAACCCAGTGGTCTACTTAACCCAGTGGTCTACATAACCCAGTTGTCTACATAACCCAGATGTATACTTAATCAAGTGGTTTACTTAACTCAGTGGTCTACTTAACCCAGTAAACTACTTAACCCACTTGTCGACTTAACCCAGTGGTCTAAATAACTCAGTAATCTACTTAACCCAGTGGTCTACTTAACCCAGGGGTCTACTTAACGCAGTGGTCTACTTAACCCAGTGGTCTACTTAACTGAAAGGTCTACTTAACTCAGTGGTCTACTTAACCCAGTGGTCGATTTAACCAAGTGGTCTACATAACCCAGATGTATACTTAATCAAGTGGCCTACTTAACCCAGTAAACTACTTAACCCAGTGGTCGACTTAACCCAGTGGTCTAAATAACTCAGTAATCTACTTAACCCAGTCATCTACTTAACCCAGTGGTCTACTTAACGACTTGGTCTACTTAACCCAGTAGTTTTACTTAACTCAGTGGTCTACTTAACCCAGTAAACTACTTAACCCAGTGGTCTACATAACCCAGTTGTCTACATAACCCAGATGTATACTTAATCAAGTGGTCTACTTAACTCAGTGGTCTACTTAACCCAGTAAACTACTTAACCCACTTGTCGACTTAACCCAGTGGTCTAAATAACTCAGTAATCTACTTAACCCAGTGGTCTACTTAACCCAGGGGTCTACTTAACCCAGTGGTCTACTTAACCCAGTGGTCTACTTAACTGAAAGGTCTACTTAACTCAGTGGTCTACTTAACCCAGTGGTCGACTTAACCCAGTGGTCTACATAACCCAGATGTATACTTAATCAAGTGGCCTACTTAACCCAGTAAACTACTTAACCCAGTGGTCGACTTAACCCAGTGGTCTAAATAACGCAGTAATCTACTTAACCCAGTCATCTACTTAACCCAGTGGTCTACTTAACGACTTGGTCTACTTAACCCAGTAGTTTTACTTAACTCAGTGGTCTACTTAACCCAGTAAACTACTTAACCCAGTGGTCTACTAAACCCAGATGTCTACTTAACCCAGTGGTCTTCTTAACGACTTGGTCTAAACTCAGTTGTCGGCATCTCGTTGCTATAGATTTTAGACAATTTTTCTTTTCTTATTTCTTAATATTTTTTTAATATTTTAATTTTAAAATGTTTCATTATTAATTAAACAACTTGCCCTGCCCACACATATTTTTTTAAAGATGTTATCAAATTGAGTTTTGCTTAGACCTGAATTTTAACTTAACAAACAGATGCATTAATATGTTTACTTACTATATGATTACTGAACATCTTACAGCTATTTAAATCAACGTATGCCCATAAAATGCTGACATTGATTTTCATTTAAAGAAACTGTAAATTTTCATTTTTTTAAAAAAGCTAAATATCCAGTAAATATCCTGTACATATCCAGTAAATATCCTGTAAATATCCAGTCCAAACGCAATTTGTTGGTTGTTTAATCTTACATTCAAATAATACAGTTGGATATTTTCGCAACATCATAATTTTGGCACTTTGGTTGTTCGAGGCGTATTTAGATGCAGCGGTTGCAGGGCCCTAGTTTCTTCTGTTTACGTATCTTGAGAGAGGCTCTTAACATTAACTCTTATTACCCCACCTGCACTAGATATATTGAACGCGTTGGAGTTCACGTTTGTCGTAATTTCAAGTTAAGTAATAAACATGTAAACACTAGTCTCTTTTTTTTAAGAAAATCTATTAAATACGTTTGAAAAAAAAATACATTACGTAATTTTAGAGGATCCTACTACAACAACGTGGTTAAATATTTACCGTTTCAAATTCGTGGGATGCGGTCGAATACAGTAGGCCATACCAACAATCGAAAGTATGCCTACTGTCAAAATCGCATAATAAGTCCACAGTGATGTTGGACTATTTGACCTCAAATTAACTAGATTCCCAATTGTTGTGTCATATGATTGATCGTGATAATCGAACGATTCCACTTGACCGTCTGTTAAATGAGATAATGCAATACAACAGACGTACTACCTCTCTGCAGATCTAAGTTTAGCTGTTAGCCTAATCACAGAAATCGGGAAACATTTTAAAAACATGAATAAAACAACAAAGTCCTTGTTTCTCTGGGCAATACTGATGATTCCTTTCCTTATATTAATATTTATATAGTTTAAATTAATAATTAGTTTAGTTAAGTTGTATTAAGGATTAATATGCGCCATACTGATCAATAAATTGATCGTGGGCCCTTAATATATAGAAGACGAAGAAGAATAGTATGCTTTTGACGTGTACTATTACTCTTTGGAATAACACTTTAGATGGCCACGCGAACCCTCTGATGCCAAAGCGTGCATGGACACATTGACATGTGAGCATTTGGTTGTGTTGTAAGTTGAACAAAACTAAAAAAAAAAATTTGTTACATTTATTGAAACAGAGCTTTACAAACAGTTTCACGTACATCGATGTTACAGTATTTCAAGGGTATAAGAATCACTGTTAAGGTGAACTTTTGTCATTATGAGCTTAGCTTGCTAAAGTTTCATCGAGTGAAATTTGGTAAAATGGAGTCCAGTTTAGTTATGGGAGTACTCCACTAGTTCATTTTTATCGGGAAATAGGGCGGAAAACAGGTGCGCCGATGAATTTTTGATCATTTAAATGTCAAAAGAATTTTTTTTTTTCAGGATACTTGAAATCAATGTTTCTATTATATGTTTGAACGGGTAAATACAATTTTTTACGGTTTTGTGGGAGGCATTATGGCGCCCAATGCAACACATAAACTGAATTCATCACGTCTGTGGTGTGCCCTATGGTAATCATTAGACACAAGCTTATAACCAACACCATACTGTAACGTTGATGAGCGTGATGGAAAGGGTTGCAGAAATTTAAGGGTGCTAAAGAAAGTCGGACAAACTCAAAATACCGGGTAGCATTTGCCGCATACTAGAATGTGTTGTTTCTTTCAGACAATTTTGAGGTGACATTTCAACCTTTCTTGTGGGGTGTGCTAAAATTAGCCATAATGATTAAAAACGTCTTTAATTCGTCAGCAAGGGGACGTAAACTAAATTAATCCTTTTTGTGTCAAACTTGAGGGTACGAAACGATTTTGCCCTAGATTATTCTCGCCCCTTAAACTTTTATAAACCTCAGAAACCTTTTGAGAATTTCAAAAATATAAGAATGCATTTTATTAAATATCTGTATTTAGCTTTGCAAAATTCTACATTTAATTTGAGAGCATCGCAAGAGATCCTAGTTTTTAAAAAAAAATGTAGATGTCACTTAACCTTAGAACCATCTAGTGCGCTCCGCACCCTTACAACTTCTTGGTGCCTCTGATATTATAAGGGTGTAAAGATGTGATGAGGATGTTTTCTTATCATCTTTAAATGCAAAAAAAAAAAAAAAAAGTGGGGGTGAAATGGAAGAGTTCTTGATCTGCTTGGGTTATGCAACAAAATGTATATTAATAAAAAAAAAATACTAAATTGGCTTTATTTTTCATTTACATTATTTTGTTGAATTTTCAACAAAAAAAAATAGAATTAATTATAAAAGGGTGAATAAATAAAAAGCACTGCAAAGATAATTTTATATGGTGATCGCAACTGCAAAATAAAACTAAAAAAAAAAAAGAAATACTTATTATAATTTAAATACCTTTTCTAAATATTTCCAAACTTTTATAGTGTCAAAAAGAAAGACAAAAACAGTTAACTAGAAAGGTTTATAA
This sequence comes from Omphiscola glabra, assembly GCA_964017045.1. Lineage (NCBI taxonomy): Eukaryota > Metazoa > Mollusca > Gastropoda > Lymnaeidae > Omphiscola > Omphiscola glabra. Next base: position 20,908,234 of record OZ024807.1, read on the forward strand.
CTTTTTTATGTATGGGCTTTGAAAGCTTTTCATTTTTATAAAAGGTATATGAACGGCCTTACAGTTTTAAGAAGACATGAGTAGTTTACAAAAAAACAAACAAAAACACATCATGCATTTATTAATGTGTGTTGTTTTCTAAGGGGACACGTATGCAAATAAAGTAGACATTTCCCAGTGTTCAGTCGACTGACGATTTTACTCTGAAGTTCAAACTACTATAACTTTTTTCAGATAAATTACAAATAGATTTTTCGATAAAGTACAGGACGTGCAGCACGCTTTGTCCTGAACCGCTACAGGAATACCTCTAGTGTTGGCAGCATGCTGGAAACACTGGGCTGGTCACTCTTGGAGGAATGACGACGACAGTCCAGGCTCTCCATGATTTACAAGATAAATAATGGGCTAGTCCACTGCTCTGGCATTAAACAGAAACTCGTCCCTCAGCGACGAGGCCATGACAGGCAGTTCCGGCTCATACCAGCGAGAAGCCAGTATAGGAACTGCTCATTCCTACCAAAGACAATCAGGGACTGGAACAAGCTTCCAAAAGGAACAGTTGAGGCGACAACACTTAACTCATTTGCGTCTATTGCCTCAGGCCTTCCAACCCCTAGTGCATGATACCCTCAAACAGTTACTCTTGTGACCAGTGAAATATCCTCATCAACACCAGGCACAGAGACATTGCAAATCCCATCTACATTCATAGGAGCCATCATGATCAATAAATTGATCGTGGGCCCTTAATATATAGAAGAAGAAGAACTCTAAGATTTTTTTTATTTAAATCGGCAGAAGCTATTTTAAATTGCCGAATTAGGAATAGGAATAGGAATTTTGTTTTTTCAAAACAAAGTTCCACAAAACGCTATGCTAATCGAAATGCTAGTTCACAAAGAGCTTTTTTCTTAACGTTCAGTGGATTCTCATCTAAAATAAAATTGATAATTTTAAAAAAAAATGTATGCAAATATACGGGCCAGTTTGTTTATTAATCTGATATTAAAAAGAAAAAAAAACAGTTTAAAAGTTAACAAAAAGTAAATATAGGTTCTGTCTTTAAAAGGAAAAAAAAATATATGTTATTCAGAAAAATTTAAAACACAAGTAGCACATTTAAAGAAAACAATAACACTTAAAATTTAATAATAATTGATGAAAGGTGCTCCATTTGTTGTGCCTTTTAACTTCTAAATTAGAAAAAAGCATGGCATCATACAATTTATATTTAATACATAATATTCATACTTTAAAAGTTATAGTTTTACAATGAACTATAATTTGAAAACAGATTGCACAAGTTTGATACTTGTTTAACTATTATTAAAATTATAGACCTTTTACAGTTATGTGAATGTATTTTAATTATTAAAGTCTTTAAAGGTGAAGTTGCAAAAATTAAATTTAAAAAATTGCGATGTATGCCAAGAAAAGGAAGTAAGACTGGAGCGGCCAGTGCGATATGTGTAACCGAATACTATAATAAGATTAGCCTTAAATTTACGGAACATCAAATATTTTGAGCCTAGAAATAGTTCATAATTGTAATCGGTTAAAGGCACCACTTGCAATGCTTTTTAAACTGTTTAAAATTACAATTGTTTTCATGTGTAATGCAAATAAATATTTTCGTTATATGGTTGAACACATTTTGCTTAAGGGTGGTTGGCGCTTGACATTTCCGAGGGGGGTGGGGGCAGTCCCCCTTCGATGAGTTGGCTGACAAAACACTGTTTTTTGTTTTTTTTTGTTGTTGTTGTTTTTTTTTGTACTCTGAGATGATGTTAAATATTAATTATTTTGAAAGTAGACTTAGCTATGTGCTTTTTTAAAAACCGTATAGGTCTATTTATTTATACTAAGACTTACGATTTTGTTTTTAAAATCCAAACTATATTAAGAAAAAACATTTCAAAAATGTGTTTATTCTCGTTGCTAGGCGATTCCAAAACCTTGTAGTTAGCATTCAGCCACTATAACTCACTCCATAATCTTTAACATACTATAGAGTAAGGGAGGAAATGGGGGAGGGGGGGTCTGGGAGACTTGTAAGGGAGACAGTATAAGTTGTTGAAGTGACAGGTCTGGGTAAAGGCAAAACAAGATGGTGGGTGTATGTATGGAGGGAGCTGCGAGCTGCAGACAACGATGATTCCAAACCGTACACACAAAGATGTATCTTCAAGATTTGTAACATTTGATAGTATCAGTTACTAAATAGGCTATATTACAGCGTGTAGAATTGCTCAGTCGTTATCATTACTAATCAAAGTCGTGATATTCTTACTTAGCATACAGAATCGGCCTTCCCTTTTATACACGCACTGATAACAGGTTCCGTCGTAGTTGCAGATGTCGTAACGACATGAAAGCATGCAGGTACTTTCGCAATCTAAATCAAAGGACCTTCGTGGGCACTCTGTGTGTAAAGGAAAAGTTGCATATCATAGTGATAGGCAATGATGTAACAATGTGGGCTAGTGACAAGGGCAATAATGAATAGAACAATAAAATGTAGCATTGTCGTAACTGAAATGGTAGATACAAAATTGACAGTTAATATTGTCACAATGAATATGTTACATAGAACAGTGCGAGTGTATATGTCACTATGGAAGTGTACGTATAACTTTGACTATTAATATCTTTACCATAGAAAAATTACATATACCAAACGACAAAGAATAATATCTTAATGAAAATATTACATATTAGAATGACTTGTAATATTGTCGCACCATGAACATTTTACATAAGATAATGACAGGGAATTAATGCAAACAGCAAAAAAGATTATTGATACATTTTGACAACATAATGATAATTTTTTGACCAAATAATTGAAAATTGAGAGAAAACTGTAAAAAAATAAAATCTATTTTTTAAGAAAGGATTGTCATTATTCAAAGTTGGTTCGTTATTAATTAATGTTAATATCACTTTAAGGCCAGCAGTGACTCCGGATAGCGAAAGAGCATGAAATTGAATAGGATGCAAATTTATCATCTCCCGTGCATTAGTGCACTAGCATCGGCATACTATCACATGTACAATACAATAATTAAAAGGTGTCCTCTTTCAGCAGAGTTTGAAACAGCGCTAGGTTACAAGAGGTCTTGGATTGTGCAAAAAGGTGTAGTATATTCTAAGCGCTTAGCAAGAGGCGCCTTCACTAGTTAGGCCATGTAAGGAGAATGGACGAAGACCGTATCCCAAAGAAGCTGCTGCATGTAGAGTTGGCAGAAGGGACACGATTTATTGGACGGCCACGCCTAAGATTTATGGACGTTTCCAGCATAGCATGAGGGGAGCCAACATTGAAATCAACGAATGGGAGATCATTGCCGAACAACGTTCCAGCTGGCGAACAGCAGAGTATGAACGAGTCAAAAAGGCAGAAGATGCGCTAAGCGAAGACCTTGCAACAAATAGATCAAAACGGATGCATAAATTAACCAGGACTCAATATTCTCCTACGAGAAATGGAGCCGAGGTTGCCATTCTAGGATTGGCCTAGTGAGCCCTTCGTTGACACGAACATAATTAATCCATCGTCTCGCAAAGACGGAACGATGCCATATATGTACCCCCTTCTCAAAAAGATCTAGATACCATGCTATACGACTATATACCTCCAAATATTTCAATTTTGCACAAGCTGACAGATCCTTTAACAACGTGTAGCTCTAGAGAGTCAATTTCTGATCTGTTTACCAAAGTGATGTGTAGGATTGACTGTTGCGACGTATCAGAAGAGTATGCGAACTTTTGATGACCGTCTTTGTCGTAGAAGTAGACTTTGATCTGATATGGCTCATCTTCTTGCCCATTACCTTTTTTAACAAACAATTAATATTTTTAAAAAATGTTTGTCTTATTTTCAAATAACAAAGGTAAGAAATATAATATACTTTAGTTGTGGTTCTTTCAAATATAATACAAAATATGTATTTACGAAACGAAATCTTTGACTAGACAAAGCTTATTTTATTTTTTGTTAATTTTTCAATATTTAAAAAAAAAATAAGTCCTCAACCTTCCTAATGCCGAGACCCTTTAACCAGTTCCTCATGTTGTTGTGACCTACAACCATCAAATTATGTTCGTCACTACTTCATATGTGTTTTAACGATGGTCTTAGGCAACCTTTGTGTAAGGGTCATTTGACCCCGAAAAGGTTTGTGATCCACATGTTGAAAACCACTGTATTAAAAAAATAATTAACCGCACTATCATTATGGTTACTATCTATTGACATTGTCCGTGACACTTGTTAAAGGTTAAATTTAGCTAGTTTGCTAAACATACTATGCTGGTCAGACTAATCATTACCTCTAGCTCGAAGAAATATTAATATAGAGAAGACAAATAAATTAGAAAATGTTTTATTTGCTTTTGTTTCTTCTTAAAAATGCATTACATTGTGCAAAGGCAAAACAGACAACGTTTACATGGTAACCTATACATGGCAACATTTACAAGACAACATATACAAGACAAAATTAACATCGCAACCTTTACAAGACAACCTATACAAGACAACCTATACATGGCAAACTTTACAAGACAACCTATACAAGACAACCTATACATGGCAACCAATACATGGCTACATTTTCAAGACACCCTGTACAAGACAACCTTTACAATATCACATATACAAGACTACCTACATGACAACCTATACATGGTAATCTATTCCATACAACCTATATATGGCAACCATACATGACCACCTTTACAAGACAACCTTTACAATACAACATGTACATGACAACCTATTCAAGACAACCTATACATGACAGCATATAAAAGGCAGCATTACAATTACAAACAATATTTTAGTTCATGTAAAGGAGATACAGCGGTTTTTCTAAAAGTCTTTGACGCCTGAGGAAGTTGGGGGGGGGGGGGTTTGTGGGGGGTGTGCTTCTTCGTATTCTTCTATATTTTGAGGACTCACGATATGTACGTTGATCACTCTGGCTCCTTTATTTCAGATGTATCGCAAGGGTTTAAAAAAGGGATACTTCACTGGTTGCACGGACTACTCAGCAATGATATTATGAACTAGGGGTTGGAAGACAGGGGGCAATAGAAGCAAATGAGTCAAGTGTAGACACCGCAAGTGTCGCTTTTGGATTATGACATCAACAATTCACGATACATCACATACAGATAAACCGTAGCTTATCACATGCAGAAAAACCGTATCTAGACTATTCTGTGGACGGCACATACTGACCCCGTTTTTGTGCCTACCTTAGTTGAACCTCATCAAACCCAACTTCGTAAATCATCAGTCACACGCCATTAAAAGAGTTGAGTGCATGATTTGAACTCCGCATCAACATACAGCTCACACACGCTTTGATTTTGGGCTTGATCAGACTTTAAAACACCGACTTATTGTTACACTTACTATTGTAGATACGCATATGACCAATAAAATATGCTTTTTGCAATGTGATGGTGACAGCATTAAAGTCGTCCGAGCTGAAGCTGAAGCAGTCAGTGCTGGAAGAATCTTCTTTTTTAAGTAAAGCCAGGGCATCGTTTAAGCGTTGTGAGTTGCTTTTCTCTCCTATCAATGTAATCACTGAGTTCACGGCCAAGTTGCGACCTGCAGAGCATTTACAATCCCTAAGAAACATTGTAAAAAACATAGATGTTCAACAGTCATGGAATTAGGCTAAAATAGAAAACAAAAATAAGAAAGTTAAATGAAATTAAATGGCATTTCATCGACGAATCTTCATGGAAAGAAATTTGGTCCATAGACACTTAAGCGACTAATACATTTTGTCCAAAGAAATTACGTCACTAGACACTTCAGGGACTAATACATTTAATCCACAGAAATTGTTCACTAGACACTTCAGCGACTAATACATTTCATCTACAGAAATTGTGTTACTAGACACTTCAGCGACTAATACATTAAATACACAGAAAGTGTGTCAATAGACACTTCAGCGACTAATACATTTAATCCACATAAATTGTTCACTAGACACTTCAGCGACTAATACATTTAATCCACAGAAATTGTGTCACTAGACACTTCAGCGACTAATAAATTTTATCCAAAGAAATTGTGTCACTAGACACTTCAGCGACTAATAAATTTTATCCAAAGAAATTGTGTCACTAGACACTTCAGCGACTAATAAAATGTATCCAAATAAATTACGTCACTAGACACTTCAGGGACTAATACATTTAATCCACAGAAATTGTTCACTAGACACTTCAGCGACTAATACATTTAATACACAGAAAGTGTGTCAATAGACACTTCAGCGACTAATACATTTTATTCAAAGAAATTGTGTCACTAGACACTTCAGCGACTAATACATTTAATACACAGAAAGTGTGTCAATAGACACTTCAGCGACTAATACATTTTATTCAAAGAAATTGTGTCACTAGACACTTCAGCGACTAATAAAATGTATCCAAATAAATTGTGTCACTAGACACTTCAGGGACTAATACATTTAATCCACAGAAATTGTTCACTAGACACTTCAGCGACACATACATTTAATACACAGAAATTGTGTCAATAGACACTTTCACTACTGATACATTTCATCCACAGAAATTATGTCATTAGACACTTCAGCAAATAATACATTTAATACACAGAAATTGTGTCAATAGAAACTTCCGCGAATAATACATCTCATCCACAGAAATTGTGTCACTAGACACTTTACGACAAATACATTTAATCCACAGAAATTATGTCACTAGACACTTCAGCGACTAATACATTTAATACACAGAAATTGTGTCCATAGACACTTCCGCGAGTAATACATTTCATCCACAGGAATTGCGTCACTAGACACTTCAGCGACTAGTACAGTTCATCGACAGAATTTTTTCCACTAGACACATCAGCGACTAATACATTTAATACACAGAAATTGTGTCCATAGACACTTCCGCGAGTAATACATTTCATCCACAGGAATTGCGTCACTAGACACTTCAGCGACTAGTACAGTTCATCGACAGAATTTTTTCCACTAGACACATCAGCGACTAATACATTTAATCCACATAAATTGTGTCACTAGACACTTCGGCGACTAATACATTTCACACGCATAATAGAGAAAATGAAATTGTTACGTTATCGACAGTTTAAAATGTATATGTTATTGCACTGTTTATAACTACTCGTCCGATGGGCTACAACGTATAACTGATCTTTGATGGGATACCACGTGTAACTGCTCGATGATGAGCTACCACGTATAACTGCTTGTTGATGAGCTACCACGTGTAACTGCTCGTTGATGAGCTACCACGTATAACTGCTCGTTGATGAGCTACCACGTGTAACTGCTCGTTGATGGGCTACCACGTATAACTGCTCGTTGATGAGCTACCACGTGTAACTGCTCGTTGATGAGCTACCACGTATAACTGCTCGTTGATGGGCTACCACGTGTAACTGCTCGTTGATGGGCTACCGCGTGTAACTGCTCGTTGATGGGCTACCACATGTAACTGCTCGTTGATGGGATACCACGTGTAACTGCTCGTTGATGGGCTACCACGTGTAACTGCTCGTTGATGGGCTACCACATGTAACTGCTCGTTGATGGGATACCACATGTAACTGCTCGTTGATGGGATACCACATGTAACTGCTCGTTGATGGGATAACATATGTAACTGCTCGTTAATGGGATACCACATGTAACTGCTCGTTGATGGGATACCACATGTAACTGCTCGTTGATGGGATACCACATGTAACTGCTCGTTGATGGGATACCACGAGTATTGTTTCCTTACATAAGCTCCATTAATCTGATAAAAGTCTGGCGTGGTTGGAGTGAATATGCATTTTTTTTTATACAGGTTGTTTTTTTTTTAAATTAAATAAATATATGTTATTTTTTAATTTCATGATTATGTTTTATAATATTTGTATGTGCAGCACAGCCATAGGCGTACCAAACGGAAAAAAAAACAAAATGTCTTTCTTTGAGTGACAAAAGTGCTTTAGAAAACATAAATTGAAAAAAAAACAACAACAACAATGTCTTTCTTTGAGTGACATCGCAAAGCATGCCGGGTTCTCGCTAGTACAGGTATTAATATAGATTTAAACAGGATTGATATATCTAGCCCAAAATAAGAAGTTATGCTTATCATTATTTAGAATGAAATAGTGCCAAATTTAAAAATAAACTAAAATCTGGTTCATTTCATATCGTAAAAATTTAATAATTAAAAATGTAACTGTAACAGATCATATATTTAAATATTAACTTTGATTCGAAAATTATATTTTTGTTTTTGTAAAATAATAAAAGCAGGAAGTAGGTAAAATTATGGGAGATATAATTGCAGATGTATGATCAAGTATGGAGATTTCTGATATGTTTTGCTCTGGCAATAATTCCATTGTTCATCCTATACCATCGTGTGTAATCGTGTGATTTTTGATTATGTGAAGGAATAAGACAACGTATTATCTTCCTCCAATATATGAGAATTATTATTATTGTAAAATACGTCAAAATAAATATTGTAGTGATGCCTAACTTCTATCTCGTGTTATAAAAGAAATGAGGATGACAGGGAACGCGATTGACTGATTAGAAGATTGACATAAGTTGTTACATCCAGATCATGAATAAAACGTAACATCTGCATTCGGAATAACGATGGTGTTACAGTAACTTTAATAGTTTAAATTTCGATAGGGCCCTGTATATTTCGCAATCATTCAAAAGCACATTTTTAGACGTGCCCATCCTTAGCAATTACACGTCTTTGCATCGACCGCAGCCCTCCAGAATTGGTTCAAGAATCGATATACCGGTAGTAATAATCATTTCCATGTAAGGCAATACGAATAAGAAAAAAAGAAGAAAATTATGCTCGAAGAGCATTGATATCGATGGTCAATGCTTATATCATCTTCTTTTGGAATAATCTCACTTTATTTAATGTTGTGGGGCTAACGATCACGTACGAATACTTTGTTTTTTTCCCCCAGACAGAAACCTAAATCCGTCTCGCTCAGCGTGCAGGTGATTTACTAACGATACATTTAAAACTGCTGCGTCACCTTTTTCCAACTCATGACAATCAATGCAATACATAGTGTTGCCGTTTTCTAGTTGTTTCTAAAACTTTTTCTTATTTTAAAAAAAAGAAAAATATCAACTTTTTACACACAGAGGTCAAAAGAAGATCAACCTATTGATGTGTATTGGAACAGCTCAGGGTCCGGTAAACATACAGCCGTGTACTGAAACATCCCAAGACAATATCAGTTTATAATCATACATTGTAACTGCTCAAGAAATTATTAATTTATAGAAATACATTGGAACAGCTGAAGACAGGATCAACGTATAGACATGAACATAAAAACGCCCAAGCTCCTTAACCAAGGCTTGATCAAAGGACCATACTATTGAATTCTAGCCAGTCCTCTTTTCTGTATTTTTAGATGCATTTTAAGGTTAGAATAATTTATTGCATGTCTTACTTTGAATAATTCATTTAAAGAGATAATTATTTTACAACGACCTGATCTTTCCAATTAAATATTGGATCCAGACGTAAAAATATCGGTCTAATGCGGAATTAACATAAACAATTTATATATATTAACCCTTTCATTACCCCTGGGTTTTCAAGGCATCGATTTTTGCAATTATTATTAATTTTTATTTTTAAATTTATTTATTTTTTTTAATAAAAAAAAGGTTTAAAAAAGTAGAAATTTTCGGCATTTTCATTCTCTATCCAATTCGCCTTTTAACTTCTCTATAGATTACTGAATAAAGAAATATATAGCTTTGAAATATAACGTCGACTTGACGTCCTTGGTATTTCAGAAAAGTTATTTGCCTTTTTGTGATGTCATTTCTCATTATTTTCCATGTGTAAATTTTCTTTTGTTTTTCTTTCTTAGTTATTTACGTATAATTAGTATATAACAAAACAATAATTACATGTTTGAAAGATCACTTTAAATTTTAAGAAGCTCATTTTGTTATATTAAACAATGTAAAAAAAAATTTGAAGAAGTTGATTCTCATACATTTCCGTGTGATTCATTTTCTTTAATTATTCATAAAATATTTAAGAATTTTAAGATATATTGTTAACTTGCTTTTTTATTCTTTTTTTTTTTTTGGGTGGGAGTGGGGTTTATTTTTTATATATAAAATGTATCCTACGTTATATCATTTTTTTTTAGTGGAACGATATCAAGTTCTGGGAACAAGAAATCAGTTATTTATAAACAATGTCTTTTTTCAGAAGATCATGGGAACGTTATGCTTGATATTAAAGTGTTCTTTAAGGAAAGAGACTTGGTAAAATAGAAACAGATTTTATCAAGCTACTAATTTAAAAATGAAATCTTTTAGAAATATTCCTTATTTCAAATTCCTTAAAGAAGGAATTGTTTTTTAAGTAAAAAAAAATAATTGAAATCAAAAGTATATTGAAAATATTATTTTTTAAAGCGTTTAAATTTTAACTATTTGGAAAACAGTTAAGGAAATTTTCAAAGAATAAAAAAAAATACATTTTTTTTTTCTTTTTGTTTCCTAAAATTTAATCTAATGGTTTAGGTTCTCTTAACAAACTAACTAAGAGTAAGTTCTAATTACACGTTAAAATTAGTTTAGCCAGCTGGCACACATGGAAACAACTAATATCTACACTGTTTCAGTTTAATGTGTTGGGGGGAAGGAAGTTGTTATGTAGACGACGTGTTTATGTCATTTTTCACTGTGAATGAACTCTAGCTGACCCAAAGTTGTGTACTGCATTTGTGATAAGACTAACTAAATATAGTCTATCGTGACCTTGTTTAAAACTAAATAAAAATAGTCTGTATTATTAAGAATCCTGTAGAAAATCTAGAAAAATCAGGAAAGGAAAACAATGTGTAAGCCCTTCAAGAATTGTCTTTTAAACAGGCTATAATGTATAAGGAAGGAAGAGAGCAGGAGATATTATTACTATTACAATATAGTTTTTCTATACGAGACATACCTTTTTTAACTTACATTTGATGTGTATGTGTGTGTAGATTCCTTTTCATGTACCTTTTTTTCAACCCTGTTATCGTCTTTAACATTGTACCGGTACCAGCCAACCATGTTACTGCAAGTCAGGAACTTTAATTTCGTTATTTCTGATTTTGTAATTAAATATTAACTTTATATACTTATTAAATCGTATGAAGCCCTAATTTGGGTATAGTTTCTTTGTTATTGTATTTAGCTTTTGGAACCGTGCACTGTTTGTCAACGAGCCATTTAATTAAATAAGAGATTAAACTCTCTATACTTACATCGGTACGTAACATGTTTGTTAGGTCCGTTATATGCTAAGGGACTTCTTTTGATACAAACACCTGATTTATGCCCGTACCAGGTGATGTCAGATTCAAGGTGTTCATGGACTTACCGCCACTGACATAGAAAGAACAGACCGAGTCGCTTCCATTCCACATAACCACTATTTGATCCACGACCACTTTCTCAGCACAAAATATGTCGTAGGTGTTTTCCTCTATTTCAATAGCACGCCTACGTGAGCACACCGTCGTGTTGCGCTTGACGCCCTCCGCCACAACGTTGAAAGACAATGCGATGTCCCAAGCTATTAGCAAGCAAAACTTTAACATGTCAATCAAGATGAGTCTGAATGGATAACGTCAGTATTGTTCAATTGGTTCAGGATTTGGCAAAGGGCCGGGTTAAAATGAGAAATTTATTTTAAAGTAAAGCATATGGTAAATGTTTTAAGAATGTTTTTGATATTCGTCATTAAAAAAAACAATGACTAGGCAATAATTTAACAATGTAAATGTTATATAACCTGACAAAAACACTGTTTCTGAGAGATGGCTAATGCCTAGTAAAATATAAGAAACACGTATCACTTTCTTACAAACAACCATCGGGACTTATGTTATGATGTGGACTTAAGCTATTTTAAATTTTTGTGTGTAGTTTTATTTTAATGAAATGATGAGTCAATGGTTCTCAAACTCAAAGGCATCAGTAAAAACAGTGAAATCTGCATTACGGAAGAGAAATATTTTTAGTTTCTATTAATGTCATATTTGTTTCTGAAGGAAATAAAGAAATGTTTCTATTTGTAATTCGCAATGCTTATCATTTGCTATATTCCTTCCGTTCTGTTTCTTCTGCGATGGCGTCGTCGAGAATATTCATTTAAATCTATTTACTTAAAACAAGTTTGACTAACCCGTAATTTTAACATTTAGCTTTCTTTTAAACATAGTTGTTGCGTTTACACACTTGGTTGGCATTGTTGTCAACGCCTAAAAATATTCCATAAACTCTATAGGGTTGTTGTTTTCCCCGATACAGTCAGCTTAGTGACCAGGTAAACTTTACTATTTAGAGACTATATTATTTTAAGTTCTATTCTTGAGAGGAAAAAAAAAAGAATTAACAAAAAATATCTGTATATTTAATTGTTACCTTTGTCACTGAACACAATCCTGGTCCAGGTATAAGCAACAGGATACGGAAGATCAGCTGTCAGCGTTTTATTAGAAAACTTGTGGCAAGTCTTGCTGTCATGGTCGGTTAACCGGGAATTTGCCACGTCGGCCGTGGCTGCGACATCGACTGTCATTAGAAATAGTTGCAGATGTTCAATTCACACTTAAAATTGTTTTGTTTTAATTCCTTAAATTATATTTTTAGGAAACATTTTTGAATATGGTGAGCCTAAATTTATATTTTCCGTAAGTCCGTTATAATTCCTTTTTGCACTCATTTCTTAATTATGGTAAACTAATAAAAACATTATTATTTCTTTCTACTTTTTTAGGGCGGGTGAGGTTGGGGCTGGCAACAACTTGAACCCATCTTAGGCGACCTTAAATTTTGCTACAAAACTATACTATTACGCAACCATTAAAAGGCAAGCACTTACAATACTGACAACCCATTGCAAACCATGGTGAGATGCAGATCGATCCATTGACACATTGGCCGTCCTTGTCACAAGATTTGTTCCAACAGTGGCATTTGTTGCAGGTGCGACCAAACGAACCTACTTTACAAGACGAACCTACACATGAAAAATAAACATTAAAAAATATAAACATCTGTTTAAAAAGAAATGTTTGTTAAATTATTAAAAAAACAACAATGAAAAATTTTCTCTTAAAATATTTTTTTAATGTCAATTTTAATTTACTTATAATTTTATCTTTAAATTGAATAAATTACATTATCACATTATTAAATATATATTTTTAAACTATACATTAATTGAGTTGGTCATTTTCAACGGGGTAGATCAATTTTTTTTCTTCAGACAAATAAGTTTAAGATAGTTATGTATTTGAGTAAAAAATAATATTTTAAAGACAATTCTAAGGCGTTTTAAAAAATGGTAATACAATAATTACAAGATTTATGATTTTGTAAAACGTATAGCACGAGGGAGAGTTGAATTAACAGCTGGAACCAAACTGCTAATTATAAATCTGAAGTTATGAATTTAGATTTTTTGTATACTTTGTGTGCATTGATGTGAATGATTTAATAAAATTTCAAGTAAGTATTAACATTTGAAATGACATCAACATTCATTTTTTAATTAATTATTTTTTTTAAACAATATATGATGCTGGAATCTACATTATAAAATCATTATTTATTCCTCTTCTATATAATCTATAACTATGCAAACATAATAAAATATCCACTTACCTCCTCTTGGTGGCTTTTTAGTGGTTGTAGCGGAAGCTGCAGCTTTAATGAACGAAGTTTTAAAATGGATTAAAGGCAAAGTCATTTCATTCAAAACGCCGGGGGGGGGGGGGGGATCTCAGCTATAAATGTAATGCTTTATTGCATAATTTTACTATACTTTTTTTAATAAAATACTTATATATCATTTTTTTTAAATATTTGTGTTGAGTTTGTGGGTTGGTGTGTGGTTTTGTGGGGTTGAAGGAATGGGTGTTCAGTCATGTTAGAGTGTTTGTGAGCATTCGTGTCTAAGGAGTAAAAAAAACTGAACCTTTTGAACAATACTGGTCCCCACTTGGCTCACGGCACAGCTGGCAGGTTCCGTTGTGATTGCAGACTCCGCCCACGCATGTTGTGTTACATTTTGTCTCACAGTTTAATCCGTAGTAAGGTGGCGGGCAGTCTGAAAGGACGACCATTTTACAAGAAATAATAATTTTTATTTCCATGTTTCTGCATGTAACACACATTAAATGAAGTATAAATTACAACTACAACAAAAGCAGCCTAATGTAAAAATAATACTAGTATATATATATATAATTATTCAAGATTTGAAGAAAAAAAAATACTTTCTCTATAAGAAAATTTTAAAGGCACTTAAAAGTAGTAAATCATTCAATTATGTATAAAAGGCATTACATAAAGAAAGTCCGAGTAGAAGGATAGTAACGCCCTATATAAAGCCAAATGATTCCAATGAGATGCAGAATAAACCTAAATTCGTTTTAGTTTTATAATTTTTTTTTAAATTGTTTCTGCACAGACTTTCTGTATAAGATTAAAATTGTAACGTGAAAAAATCCAAAAAATTATTATGAGATACAATTTTAATACACCAACTCTTACAAAAGTCAGGAGAATGTGATTTCATTTCTTATAAGATGATCATTTGAGGACAAGATGGAGGAGATTACTTGTAGTGTAGGTAGATGGATCTATTAACGATAAGGTCGCGTGGAGAAAATAAAATCTACACCGGATTTTCAGACTAGAATATCGGACGAAGGTGGGAATCAAATGAATTTTTGTTTAAAGCTCCAAGACTCGTAGAAGCAAAACAATTCTTAATTATTGCAATGAGTCTTCCACCCCAAAACACTAAATCAGCAACTGGGGTCGCTGCTACAAAGATTGTGTTCTAGAGCTCCCAGCGTTACCTATTATTTTTTGAAAAGGTCCCTGTGTTACGTTATGTTAAATTAGTACTATTACAATGGCGATGAATTTATTAACTAATTAAATATCCTAAATTAAATCATCACACTCATACTAATGGCAGTCTAACTCCAATACTTCTATTAATACTATTACTATACTAGGACTAGATTAACACATGTGGTTCAGCTTACGAATAATAAATGTTTAATTAAAAAACATATACATGTAAGGAAATTACTAGATAGATTGCTTCATGCTAATACAATTTGAGATGGACTGTCTATCTTGTCCTCTGTAGCAGGTCAGTTAAGGCCCAAATTCACACACACAGCAGTAGTCTTGTTTGCCCTCCTCTTTTGCTCGCTCACTTCGCACTGTGACGTCTCTGGTCACTCGCACTGCGGTGCGTAAAAGGTGAGGACTCCAAATCTCTTTGACGGGGCACCCACGGCATGGACTCCTGGCGGTAGTCTAATTATCTATAGTTGGCCTGATTTACACTTGGTTTCTCTAAATGGGATAGTCTAGCCACTAACCGACTGACTCCTACTAACTCGACTCAAATCAACTAGTCTGACTGGTCTATACCAGACTATAATCTACTATGCTTAACTATATTAATACTGATACTAATACTGGTACTATACTGATACTGGCTGTAAATAAGAATAATAATGCAACACATAACTAAGACATTCGAACAACATCACTAATCATTATTAATAATTAATCATAAACTAAAACTACTAACAGTAACTACAATCCTAACATTTCTTTATAAAAACTACAACTACATGAACATTAACAATGCGAACCTAGTTAATTATGGATAAACAAACTTCGTTACAATAAATGCTAGCCAGGCTCCTGCTGTCAAATTACAAGTAAAAGAGAGCGATAAATGATGGGCCCTTTAGTTATATGCCCGAAGTTTGGCTTCCTGCCCTGCATCAGGGTTTCTTTCAGGCATACCTCCGGGGGGGGGGGGGACACTGCACCCCAGAGCAAGTCAAGTGCCTCCCCGGGGGAAAATGTGTAAGAAAATTTTAAAAAAAAAAATACTCTAAATTTAATTTTATAACATTTTTAAAAGTTATTGAAATGTGTGCCTTTCATCGATTACAATTGTTGGAACAAAAAAAATATAGCTTTGTTCTATGTATATTGATGATCCATATCGTTCAAGTTAATCTTATTACAGGCTCGCAGAAATCGATTATACATATCGTATTGTTTTGAAAATTTTCCGCTCCTGATCATAAGCTAAAATCTTACTTTTATTATTCGCAGATATCGGTATCTTTTATTTAATTACATTTTGCAGCTGCACAAGTTGAAAGACTTTTTAATAACACCGTATTAAACTACCTTTACATCGATATAAATGTCTATAAATTGAAAATATTACTTACTAAGTAATAAACATGTGCAATTTGTTTTTAAATTATATTGTATAATAGCATCATGTTTTAAAAAATCGTTTTTACCAAACATTTTAATGTAGTAGATTCCATAGATGTATACTGACTTAGCTAAAATGAAAATTTAAAAAAGAATAATACTAATAATAATTTTAAAACAAAAAATTAGGAATTTACCGGTTGCATAGAAATAGTGGACATTTTATCAATAATTAATAAATCGAGTGCGTTTCTAATTTTTTAACACAGTTTCGGGAACAGAGTAAAATGATTTTTTAAAAAAATAAAAAGACTTTATATTTTAAATCCCCAATGACTTTTCTCTGTTAATATGATAATAATAAACAATCTTCCACAGCTGTTTGAACTATTTTAAAAAAAATACTTTAAGATGATAATCCAGTAGAAACAATATATATATTTAAACAACGAATAAAAACAAATTCAAGTATTTCGATTATCTTGTAAATGCCATTTTTGGTAGTAGTTAAAAAAAATATATGGAATTGGTTAAAAAAAAATTATACTATCGAAGATGCAAGTTGTAATGATCTGAAGCAAATTATAGTAGTCTAAAAATCTTAATTAACATTTCAATGTACTGAATACTGAGAATTGAAACTTTAATTTTATACGAAAAAAAATCACACATTAATAAATATATGATGTCTTTCGTAAACAACTCATAACTTCTTAACAATTATGTCGGTTACATATGATTTATAAATACATACCAATTTTGAAAACCCATAAAGATTTAGTCTATAGCCTTTTGTAAAGAAAAGCTTTTTTTACTTTTTGACTTTGGTGAAACTTGGAAATATTTAGAAATAAACGTATGTTTTTGGTTTTTCTTTTTCATTCAAAATGTAAAACTATTTTAGCATTTCTTTCTTGTGATGGATCCCTTTTTTTTTTGGAAGGAATTCTTTTTTTTTTAATTTAAAAAATATTTTGTATTAAATTCATTATTTTTATGTAGTTGAACCCAAAAATATTTTAAAATAATAACTTTAAAAATACATTACTTTTCAATTTTTAAAAAAATGGTTGCATAACACACTTAGTCAAGCAGAGACGTCGCTTGACTTTTTATGGCACCCGTGCTACTTTTCGGTTTTGTCCTTCCCTACCTAGCAGTAAAAGTTGATAATTTAATGTAATTACAGCCCAACTTTAAGCCCCTAAAATATACGAGGCCTTATGCAGCTATAAGGGTTGCAGACCTCACACGATGGCTCTTAGGTCAAATGACACATAAAATCTTAACTGAAATCTCTTCCGTTGCTCTCCAGTTAAGTGTATAATGATGCGAAACTAAATTTAACCAAGTAAAAAAATTTGAATTTATCACACATTTTCCGGGGCCATTAAAGTTTTAAGGGGCGAGTCTAAGCTATGGAGTATCTCTCGATAAAAAAAACATACCCTAAGGGCTCCCAAGTGGACTGAATTTATTTAATATTGTGCTAGTTGAAGAGTTAGTGATGTCCTGTTATTATGGTTATATCTAACGCTTCCCACACAAATGTCTGAAATGTTTACATCAGTGGCGTTTCATCCCATGTAGGGCCCTGACCTGCTTTACAACATTCTTCCATTGGGATCGATTCATCGCTTTACACCTCCATGTGCGAACCCCAACCTTTGTAAGCCCTTCTCTACATCGTCGATCCATGTCAGTCTTGGTCGACCGGTGAGCTGTCTGCCCATAGGTTTCTGTCTGTAGATCGTTTTTGTTGCTTTAGAATCCGGCATTTTTTCAATGTGTCCTGCCCAGGGCAGTCTGCCTTTTTTTATATTGCTGTGACTATGGATGAGTATTTGTACAATTGATATAGCTCTTGGTTTGTGCGGATTCCCAAAACAAAATTTTCTATCATCTGGTCATATATTTAGCAGGTTCTCTGCTTTTCTGGTAGGAACCAAGTCTCACTTGCGTAAGTTACTACTGGTCTTGTGATAGTGCATTCTTTGTTCCCTTAGCGAGGTTTTTGCTTTAAAGTAGCTTTTGTAAATTGAAATAAGAACGTTTGCATGCTGTTATTCTTTCTTGCACCTCTGATTGTATTTCCTCTTGCTTATTTATAGTCACCCCTAGAAATTTGAAAGTAGCTACCCTCTCAAAGGCGTAGATGTTCATATTGATGAAGTCATCAGTGTGTATTTCCTGACATTATCATATATATTGCCTTCGCTTTATTTACATCAAGATCAGCTTTGACCGTCACATCGTCAAGTTCCCTGAAAGTTTTCATTATATCATCACTGCTGTTTCTACCAAGTAGCGCTATATCGTCTGTGTAGGCCAGGTATTGCAGTGGCTGGCTTTATAAAGTTCCTTATGGTTGTTCTGTACCACCTCTCAGGTGATCACAAGTATGTTTCTAATGCTTTTTTTTAAAGTGATGTTGATAAGGATACTCAGAACTCCCTCCAGTACTCTCTCTGTACTTTGATTCTACTTTTGTAGTTATCCATCGTCATATGTATGAGTCAGGTAAGTTTGTTAAGGACTCCAAGTTCTAGCACATCATCGTTCATGTATTTCCTGTCTATACTATCATAAGCTGATTTGTAGTCCACATATAGTTGATGTATGTTGATGCATTCTTAGAATTTTTCTACGAGACATCTAACAGTAAAAATATGAACGTTTGAAATGCTCCTTCACACATTGTCTTAAAAATACATTGAATACAGTGCATGATACCCTCACTAGGCAACTCTTGTTACCAGTGAAATATCCGCATCAACCCCAGGCACAGAAACATTGCAAATCCCATCTACATTTATAGGAGCTATAATGATCAATAAATTGATTGTGGACACTTAATATACAGAAAAAAAGAAGAAAAATGTGCACCACAATGCATCACTGCATTTTGAATTTATTATTTATAAATTAAGGTGAGCCCTCCCTCACTTTTGCTCAAACTCTTCGGATTATCAATTCTGCTAGCCCTTCCCCCCTTGACGTCGATCAATGTGACTAACGGGTTGAATCTAATCCTGTGTCAAATGATTTTCTTCGGCGCACCACAACCAGAATGAATTTAGTTAATGATGGCACTGAGCGCCATTATGCATCCACTGACGCTTGAAAAGTTATTAGTGTTATCGCCACTCTAGGTGGGTTAACTTTTTTGCCACGCTACCTTTCTCGATAGAAACTCTGCAGATGTCCGAAAATCCCGACGCTCCCACTAAAGAAAAAATGACACCTGGGAAGACAAAATGTTCGCCCGCCCCCCCCCCCCAACTTCTACGTCACTGACGTGAGTCTTTGATGACAGGGGACAAGATTCATTTTTACGCCCCCCCCCCCCCCCTAAACTCTGAAACCTACTATTTTCATCCATTAACACTATAGCCCATTAGTCTGGCGCCCGGGGACATATGTCCCATCTGTCACCCCTAAGGTACGCCTCTGGCCACTGACAACTGGCACCGCTCCCCCGAACATCTCTAAAATAAACACTGCCCAGCATTCTCATATGCGTCGCCTGGGACTACTTAGCAAGAATGCGCATTGCTTAAGCTGGGTCATGGTCTAGTGACCAGGTTAAATTCCATTGTTCATTGTTGTGAATGTTAGGCCAAGCCTATTTGCGCAATGTCAATTGGGGTAGGGGTGGAGACTGTGTGAGCCAGTGGATCGCAAAAAGGCGAGGACCAGTGGGTCTCAACACTGGCCAGGATGTTGCTGACTTGAAATGTCGCATATATCAGGCGACTAACCGTAGCGGTTATATATATCCACGACTGTTGATTATTAGTGAATAAGCATTGTAGCACAACTAATCGGTTGGTGTTAGTGTATCGGTAAGGTTGTCCTTGTTTACGCTGACAAATGAGATGAGGTAGGGCATAGACTATTAAAGTATACATTTCTAGTCATGTCTAGATGCACTCAAGGTTATTAAGATCTTACAGCTCTTACACAAATATAATAAGATACAAAGTTTTGTCAAAAAGTATGGTTTAATCCTAAACAATTTTTTTAAAATTAATTATTTTGACATAATAATAACATATCTTTTTTTTTTACTTGGTTTTGTATTAACAAAATATCCTAGACCGATAGACAAGAAATGTGGTGCTATTTTCCAAGGAATGCATCAATAAAATACACAGATCTATAACAAATGAAGTTCTGACAGTCTTTACCTCCATATACCTCCAATTCACTTATTGCCATTGACCCGTAAGTCACTTCTAAGATTATTCTAGTGACCTTCCGTTTCATTATGGGAATATTAAAAACTTGTTGACGAATTCCGTTGGAAACATAACTGCACACCGTTGTATTGTGGGCATCAAGACATTTCACATTAAACATATATTTTGTGATTGATGTTTGACCTACGAAAAAAATATTAAATTAAACATTTTAAAAATAAGCAGGCTTTTGTTATTAAAAAAATAAAATAATTGTAATTAACACAGTTGGGGAACAATTTCTTTAAATTTTGCAACAAATATGCTTATAATAAAATTGCTAGATCAGAAGCCACGCAATTGTGTACGGACAATACGTGTAGAAATAATAGATAATGCTAATGTGTTTGACTATAATATTTTCAATGAAATATGTATCAGTTGTTTTTATTATTAGTGATAGATGTGATTTATACGGACATATATTCCATTTATAGATTTATTACCTGTATTGACATTTATTATAAAGACTGACTTATTACCTGTATGAATATTTATTCCAGTGATATATTTATTACTCTCTAAATAAACATGAAGATAATTTATAGAACTGTTGAAGACACTGCCATGAATGCCAACGACATCTTCATCCATTAAAATCTGGACATGATTAAAGGATTCAACGGGGCACAAAACGGGAACTTTCATAATTGAGCTGCGACCAATCGTATTACCTGGCAATGAAATAACGTTACAATGCAGCATGAGGATATGAGGTTTTTAAAAGTCAATATTTTGTATTTTTGTTTTTTTTTAATTAAAAGTATGTTTATCTGTATATATATATATATATATATATATATATATATACTAGCGAGAACCCGACATACGTTGCAATGCCGCTCAATGAAAAAAGTGTTTGTGTTTTAATTAAGTTTTAAAATAATTTTAAAATAGAAAATATTTATTGTTGTTTCCGTCTAATGCGTACACAAATAAATTAGACGTTTTTTCGTCTCGAGAGCAGGCAACATGCAGTTGTCCACGTGAGAAGCATGACTTTTCAAAATTTAGTCCACACACTTGTAACGATTGATCCACCCATTCAGTAGCTCTGTTTAAATTATATTTAGATAGCTCAAATATTTATTATTTTAAAACAAGGCCCCCGGCCCCAAATTGCAAAATTTTAAAATGGTTGTACTTATGTCACACACAAACTGAAATGTCGTTTGTATTTGCTTGATTTCTAGCCAACCATGCAATAGCACTGATTGAAATTATATTTGTATAGCTCATATAAGAAAAAAAAATATTTAGGGCCCCCGGTCCCAAAAGGAATATTTCAAAATGGATAAGCTAATTCAGAAACCTTTGGTGCGCACAACTTACCAAAGTTTTATCGCAATCGAATGGATGGTATTGGAACGCATACTGAAATTATATTTAGCTCATAAAAAGGGGGGGGGGGAGAATTTAGGTCCCCGGTCCCAAAACGGAATATTGTAAAATGTGTGTAATAATTCAGAAAGATTTGCATTTTTTGCAACAATTCACAACATTTTCATCTCTTTTGCATTAATTGTATAGAAGCACATACGGGATATACTTATATATATTAATTTGTATATATGTATAAATATATACCTAATTAAGGTAACAGTTTTGCAATTATTCAAGGATGATCTGTCCGTCTGTCTGTCTCTCTGTCTGTCTCACTGTCATTCTGTCGTTCTCTCTGTCTGTCTCTCTGTCTATCGCTATGTCTCTCTTTATGTCTCTCTTTATGTCTCTCTGTCGCTCTGTTTGTCTCTCTGTCGGTCTCGCTTTCTCTCTGTCAGTCTATCTGTTTCTCTGCCGGTCTATCTGTCTCTCTGCCTCTGTTTGTCTCTCAAGCTGTCTCACTGTTAGTCTCTCTGTCTCTTTGTCTACCTCTCTGTTTCTCTGTCCGTCTCTCTGTCTGTTTCTCTGTCATTCTGTCTGTCTCTGTCTGTTTCTCTGTCTGTCTCTCTGTCCGTCTCTCTGTCTGTCTATCTGTCTCTATGTCTGTCTCTTTGTCTGTCTCTATGTCTGTCTGTCTCTGTCTGTCTTCTGTATGTCTCTCTATCTGTCTCTCTGCCTCTCTGTTTGACTCTCTGTCTGTCTCTCAGTCTGTCTCTCTGTCTTTCTCTCTGTATGTCTCTGTCTGTATCTCTGTCTGTCTCGATGTCTCTCTTTATGTCTCTCTGTCGCTATGTCTGTCTCTCTGCCTCTCCTTCTATTCTCTTTCTCTTTGTCTGTCTCTCTGTTTCTCTGCCGGTCTATCCGTCTCTCTGTCCTTTTGTCGGTATATCTCTCTGTCTTTCTCTCTGTCTCTTTGTCCGTCCTCTGTCATTCTGTCTGTCTATCTGTCTGTCTCTCTGTCTGACTGTCTCTCTGTCTGACTGTCTCTCTGTCTATATCTCTGTCTCTCTGTCTGTCTCTCTGTCTATCTCTCTGTCTCCATGTCTGTCTCTATGTCTGTCTCTCTGTCTCTCTGTTTGTCTGTCTGATTGTCTATCTATCTACCTATCTATCTATCATCTACCTATCTACCATCTACATGCCCGCCTGCCTACCTACCTACCTACCTACCCACCTACCTACCTACCTACCTACCTAACAGCCTACGAACCTACAACCTACCTACCTAACAGCCTACCTACCTACCCACCTACACACCTACTTACCTACCTACATACCTACATGCCTACATCCCTACCTGCCCACCTACCTACCTAACAGCTTACCAAACTATCTATCTACCTACCTAACAGCCTACCAACCTACCTACCTACCTATCTACCTAACTATCTATCAATCCAGCCACTATTCAGACCTGTTTACCCTAAAAACTTAAAATAGTACAATACATTATCTTAATAGTAAAAAAACAAACAGTATATATAATATATACACCTCAAAATCGTACTTTGTACGCCAAAATCGTAAGAGTAAACAGTTCTGTATCTGTCTACCCATCTATCTATCTATCTACATATCTCCCTACCTACCTACCTACCTTTCTATATATCTACGTACTTACCTACCTACCTACCTTTCTACCTATCTTTCTACTACCTATCTATTGATCCATTCATCCACTCACCCATCCATCCATCCATCCATATGTCTATCTATGTTTATCTACATATCTATCTATAAATCATGTATCAGTGTATTTTGACTGTCTGTCTGTCTTTCTGTATATCTCTCTATCTAATAAAATCTCTATTTTTAAAATTAAATTTTCACTTGTGTAAAATGATTGGGTTTTGATATCCAGTGGTATAATTATGTAAATGTATATACATTTTGTTAACGTCATTGATTTTCTAATTGGTTAACATATGCTCATATGTAAATTGAGAATATAGCTTCTTTTTTTTTACAACTGTAATGTGATTGGATTGAAAGATATTGTCATCCAAGTAAAAATGCATGAACTCAATTTCCTACCATCGAAAATGAGAATATAGCTTCTTTTTTTACAACTGTAATGTGATTGGATTGAAAGATATTGTCATCCAAGTGAAAATGCATGAACTCAAATTCCTACCTTCGATATAAATGTATCGACGAAGATTAATTGTTGATCAAATTTATTCTGAGGCTTATCTTGTGCTGCATTGGGCAAAATGAATGTATCGTATACTCCCCCCACCCCACCCCCTAAAAGAGTTTTTAAAAAAAAAATCATCCACTGGATTGCAATCACCTTACTTACGCAATAAGATTGTTTTTGCATTTAATATGCTTGTTCTTATTTAGATGAGTGATAAGTGAATAAAAAATTATTTTTGGCTATTTAGTTTTGCTGCACCAATTTAATTTAAAGGAATGTTCTTATTAAAATTATTTTTAAATGTAGAGTTTTTACTACTTTATAAATTTCATCAAAGTTTATTTTTGGAATGAATAAAACGTACAAACTTATTAAATGTTAAAAATACAAAGCTACATTAGTATTTAAGTTTAGCAGTTTAAAACGCCATCAATGCTATTTATTTGAAATTTTACTTTTAAGAAGAAGAATGTACATTATCAGTTTTGTCACGCTCTTTTATTAAATCAGAGAACATTTAGCTTTGGTTAAATAGGCAATTCGCACCATGACGTCATTTGCGTGATTATTTAGAACTAATTAATTTTAATTTTATTTCGCCTTATTGACCACGCACTAAAGAACGCACTAATAGCAACTGATGTTTAGGTTTTCCCGATAAATGTGATAACTTTGTAATTCTTTGATCATATTTTTTCTATTTATATTTGTTTCATAACTTTTAAACGCATATAAAATGCTTAAGATAGTCCGTTAGTTGTTTCTGTATATGCATTTGTAATTTATAATAATAATACTTAAACTTTTGCTAAATTAAAAGGGGAAACATAATATTTTTTGCGCATGTACATTTATTCGATTTCCGTAAAATAATAGAAAATAACTATGATTGTTTTTAAGAGTCCGAACGTATCAAAATAATTTCGCGTTTTAAGCGTTATGTCAGCAAAGCTTATTCTTATATATATATATATATATATATATTATATATATATTACATATAAATATTTAATTGTTAGTTATAAAAACACATACACATTGATATAAAACCTTAGACATTTACGTAATAGCCAATCTTTTATTCTACCAGGTAAAGGAAAATAATTAAAGAAGACTTTAAAAAAAAAAAAAAAAGTTGCTTCTTTTTTTAGGCTAAAGTCTAACATTAAGATCATTATTTAAATTACATCGTATGTATTTGGCCAAGAAAATAGCTTGGTACTGCCATGTATTAGCCTACCTCCGTATGACATGGTACTGTCATGTATTAGCCTACCTCCGTATGACGTGGTACCGTCATGTATTAGCCTACCTCCGTATGACTTGGTACTGTCATGTATTAGCCTACCTTCGTATGACTTGGTACTGTTGGTACTGTCATGTATTGGTCTACCTCCGCATGGCTTGGTACTGTCATTTATTAGCCTACCTCAGTATGACTTGGTACTGTCATGTATTGGCCTACCTCCGTATGACTTGGTACTGTTGGTACTGTCATGTATTTGCCTACCTCTGCATGACTTGGTACTGTCAGTTATTAGCCTGCCTCCTTATACCTTGGTACTGTCATGTATTAGCCTACCTCCTTATACCTTGGTACTGTCATGTATTAGCCTACCTCCGTCGATGTATAATGAACATATCTCGCCAAACCCTTTCCACTTGAATGTCGCTGCCCCGACGACCATGTCACTGCCGCAGAAGACATCAAATCTGTAGGTCGTTATTTCAGCAATCCGCCAAGTATCACATGTCAAAGTTTGCAGGACACCGTCTTTCAGCACATTAAATCTTGGCGAGTCTAGGAACACATACGCTAGAACAAGTGGAAACATGTTTTGTCATTGATTTACTTTTTAATATACTCAGTTATTTAGTAGCATTGCTAAAAATATAACATATGGTATGTATGTCTGAAAGAAAGCACAGTAGACCTGTATATGCAAAGTCCATTAAAAAAAAAAAACTAATCTGATATAAAAGTTGAGACAACACAGTTTCGCTTAGTCTTCTACACGTAGGGTTGTCAGACTCATTTCCTTCATTTCATTATCCGGCGTTCCAAAAAGTAGTAGTGTGAAGGCATTATTATTATTACAGTTGTCTAGTATAGTGCAGTACCCCAGCCTAAGACTAGGCTCAATTACATAGCCCAGTGCCCCAGCCTAGTGCTAGGCTTACTTACATATCGCAGTACACCAACCAAGGCTAGGATCACTAATATAGCCAAGTACCCCAGCCTAGGGCTAGGCTTACTTACATAGCGCAGTACACCAGCCTAGGGCTAGGCTCTCTTACATAACGCTGTAAACCAGCCTAGGGCTAGGCTCCCTTACATAGCTCAGTATCCCAGCCTAGGGCTAGGCTCACTTACTTATCGCAGTACACCAACCTAGGGCTAGGATCACTTGCATAGCCCAGTACACCAGCCTAGGACTAGGCTTACCATTAAAAAAAAAAAAATTAGCAAAAAGAATATACATCATTTATACTAACTTCTCTTTTGATCACGTGTTTCTTTGTGAAAAAATCTTCACAAAGTTTATTGACCCACTCCCCGTCATCCTATGGAGCTGAAACTTGGCACATGGACGAGATGCCGATCAAAACATATTCTAATAACTTCGAGCCCCTCGCCCAACCACCCAAAAATAAATGTTTCCTGATTTTTTAAGTTTTTTTTTTGTATTGCACCGTTTGGTGATTTGATCTTGGGTTTTTGTTTTCCGTAAATATGATTGTGTAGTTGTTTTGTTTCTCGGTAGCTGACCGGGTCACTTCTTGCCCCGCCCCCCTTTTCTTACCTACAACCCTATCTCCCTCCTTTAAATTCCAATCTTTTCTCAATATGAAATGACTGAATAAAGGCGATGTTTCTTGTTTTCTTTAAATACTAAAATTCTTCTCTTAAATATTATTTTCGTATGTTAGCTTTCACATTGACTGAGTTTGATAAAATAATTAAAATACCAAAAAATGATAGATCACATAAAGTCACATAAATGATAGATCCCGTGCAGTCACATAAATGATAGAGCCCATACAGTCACATAAATGATAGATCCCGTACAGTCACATAAATGAAAGATCCCGTACAATCACATAAATGATACATCCCATACAGTCACATAAATGATAGATCCCGTGCAGTCACATAAATGATAGATCCCATACAGTCACATAAATGATAGATCCCGTACAGTCACATAAATGATAGATCCCGTACAGTCACATAAATGCAAACAAATGTATACTAACTATTTATCTGTTTAACTTTGTTTTAGTGGCTACTTTTGTTATTTTGTTTTATCAGAAAGTTTCCTAGAATACCTGATCATCAGATTCGGTTAAAAAGTGAGGTAGCAACATTGACAACTATAGTCTGATGGTCTCCTGGTGTGGTCTTATAATCAACTATTTTTTTCTGTTAATATGCTGCATAAGTCTGAAGCTAAGCTGATGTGGTCTGATGTTTGTGTTGCTATGGTCTGATACTATGCTCTTGTGGTCTGATGTTTGTGCTGCAATGGTCTGATACTCTGCTTCTGTGGTCTGATGTTTGTGCTGCAATGGTCTGATACTATGCTCCTGTGGTCTGATGTTTGTGCTGCAATGGTCCGATACTATGCTCCTGTGGTCTGATGTTTGTGTTGCTATGGTCTGATAATATGCTCCTGTTGTCTGATGTATGTGCTGCAATGGTCTGATACTATGCTCCTGTGGTCTGATGTTTGTGCTGCAATGGTCCGATACTATGCTCCTATGGTCTGATGTTTGTGTTGCTATGGTCTGATACATTGCTCTTGTGGTCTGATGTTTGTGATGCTATGGTCTGATACTATGTTTCTGTGGTCTGATGTTTGTGTTGCTATGGTCTGATACTATGCTCCTGTGGTCTGATGTTTGTGTTGCTATGGTCTGATACTATGTTTCTGTGGTCTGATCATCTTTAACTGTAATCTGATAGCCTGTTGGTATGGTCTGATAATATGTTGATGGGGTTCAAGTAATCTGGTTATGTTGTCTTATAATCTATTGCTGCTGCCTGATTATCTGCTGATCTGATAAAATCCGTTGATGTGTTCTGATAATCTGTAGATTGTGTCTGGCAATCTTCGTCTTATAATCTATTGCTGTAGCCTAATAATATGATGATTGTGTCTGATAATCTGTTGCTATGGGCTTATAATCTGTTGATGAAGTATTGTAATATGTTTATGTTGTCTTATTATCTGTTGATGGAGTCTTGTGATATGTTTATGTTAACTTATACTCTGCAGCTGGTATCTGAGAATCTGTCGCTATGGTCTTATAATCTGCTGATATGGTCGAATAATCTATTCATGTGGTTTGATAATCTGTTGATAAAGTACGATAATATGCTTAAGTTGTTTTATAAACTAATGCTGGGGTCCTATAATCTCCTGCCATGGTCTGATAGTCTGTTGCTGTTGCCGGATATTTGCGTTGCTGTGGCCAGATAATCTGCTCTGTTAAATGATAATCTGCTGCTAAGGTCTGACAATCTGTTGCTGTAAAATGATAATCTGTTCCTGTGGTCTGATTATATTTTACTTTTATCTGATAGCCTGTTAACATGGTATGATTATCCCTTGATGGGATCCGGTAATCTCTCGCTATGGTCTTATAATCTGATGATGTGGTCTTATATGTTTCTGTGGTCTGATAAGCAGTTGATGGGGTCTGATCAGCTGCTTATGTGAACTTATAATCTGCTAAGTGGAGATTTCACATTAACGTTGACCTGTAAGTCATTAGTATGACGTTAAATTCTAAACAGCGGCAATAATATTGCAAACAAGCGAAATGCGCAAGTACCTGACGCATGAAACACAAGCCTAGCCCATGTAAATAAAATTGGACCATCTAGTGAAACTGTCACAGTTCTGTTGACCGGAGCAAAGCAGGTGTTGTCGTCTTCATCAATTAGAAGTGGATTGTTTCCCCATGAGCTGAAAGCAGCGTCACCTGACAACATATTAAATCAGCAATCTTGTTATGGTAGAGCACATTAGAATTATATATATATTTTTTAAAGAAAAGAATACGATTTTTTTTAAATTGCTGAATAAATAAAATGGAATTTCATTTTTTAAAGCAATAACCATAATTTGTAAGTTAAAAATTAAAGACTTGTAATCTTTTTTTATAAAAGCATTTTTACAAAACTTACGGTACTGACAAGCGAATCCGAACCATCCGGGCATACATTTAGCCCCGTCTTTGCATTCGCCATTTTGATCGCACGCACCACCATTGCAGTGACACAGCTGCTCACATTTGGGACCCAGGTATCCCTTTGAGCAGTCTGTGCTACCTGGTCATTCGTAGTCAACACATTGAAACAATTCTACAAATAAATACACTTTAAAAAACAAAAACAAATATAAAGATATGTCAACATTAAAAAATAAAAACTATTATCATTTTATCGCGAACAATAATGCATTATATCTTGAAATGTTCTTTGAAAATTAACCAAACTTAAAAAAAAATATTACTTATGGAAAATGATACATATGATCATTCATGTTAAAACGTCGAAATTCTCTTTATTTAGCATCATAAAATATTTTCACGAAATATGGGCAAACGATTTTTAATAAACATATTGTTTTCCTCATAAATATGTACCAACACCTTATCCGTATGATGGAATACAATCATAATTTTAGTTTCAAGAAAACGGTAACAAATTATTTTCATTAAAATAAAGATAAGATATTTTACTAAAATAAAAACAAGTGCATTCGCGACTCGAAATTTGCAAATTTACCGACATTTTCTTTGAACACTTTTTTTAAAAATTTGAATTAGAAATTATTTCACAGTTTTACTAAATTTACGAAATCCTCAAAAAATACCAGTAGATGTATTTTTTAAAAAGAAATTACATTTATAAAAGATCATGCTTTTTAGTGTATAATCGGTAAGAAAAAATGTTGATTACAATCATTCATTCTCCCCCCCCCCCCTTTTTTAAAAATTTTTTTGAGGGGTCGGGATGGACTGAATTGTATTTCTTGGGACATTAAAAATGTTGTCTAAAAAGAAAAAGTAATAAAAATATACTATTATCCTCATAAAATTGTGATCACCCCCTACCCTCACCCCAGAACTGATATTTATCACATGTAAAAAAATACGATGTCTTTTATTTCAAAGAAAATTGTATCCACTATATGGCCCGTTCTAATTGTCTTGCGTTTTTAGATTTAATTATGTTATAAAATCTAGAATTTTTCTACGTCCTACAACAGCATTTTCTTACAGTATGGTAAAACACAAACAATTATTTTGAAATAAATACTAAAACCCAAAAATCAATTTTTAAAACATATTTATAGAGGAGGGAGAGGGTGATAACATCAATGAGTGGACGGGATTAAATCTAGGCGATGCTATGCGTAGTGCAGAAGACAGAGATGAATAGAGAAGGATCGTTTTCATGTCATCTGTGGCGCCCCAATGGTCCAAGGTTTGAGGCACATGATGATGATGATATATTTTAAATTTGATACTGACTTTGTGACAATAATAATCTGTGCGACACTATCTAACCAGGAAAGGATAATTGTATGTTTTTTTTTTTAGAGTGAGATTTTCAAACGGGACAGAATTATAAACTAGCCATAAATATTATTATTACAGATTTACAAAACCGGAACGATTCTGGTGAACCAAGGACGCATGCCAAGGTTACCTATCATTAACTCTTGTTACCTTCAGTACAAAACTGGCCCTGCCTTCCTCCATAGCATTGAAGACATGTTCCGTCCTGGCTACATGATCTGTTTAAACATGACATCGGACAAACATTCTCGCAATCGACGCCATAATACGGAGCAGTGCAGTCTGACGATTTGATAGAATAATATTAAAATTGAAACCACCTTCAAAAGAAAAAAAACAAACAATAACTGCATTTTAGAATTGTTTCCCTTGTTTTGAAATATATATATATGTATTGAGATGCGACTTTGTTAGTTTAAAAATTATGCACTTGTTGATTACCTCCAAATATTTGAAATTCGCAAATGGCAAGAGAACCCTGGACGATGTTCAGTTCTATCCCCGAAATGACTGGCCTTGATGGAAAAGCCATGTAGATAATTTTCTGTTTCTTTTGTACAGGAGATTTGAACTGAGTAACTAGTGGATTATGAGCTTCAAAAAGTCTTATGTTGACATTGTAGTCTTCGCTTTGGTCTGGATCTGTTTAAGAAATTAACTCTTGAAATAAATCGAAAAATTTCAATTCGATCAAATGAAATAGATATTAATTTCGCAAATATAAATACATACGTTATAATTATATTTGAATTATATTTATATGATTATATTTTCAATTACATTATGGTTATAATTTCAGTTGAATCAATATTGTTTTCTCAGTTATTTTTATGATGTTATTCTTATTTACATTATGACTATATTATCATTATGATAATAGTGTCCTACTGATTATGATAATATTCTCAATTACATTATGATTACATTCTCATTTGTTAAATTATTCGTTTTATTTTATGATAATATTATCATTTCATTTATGATTATAAGTTCTCAATTACATTATGATTATATTCTCCTTTAAATGTTGATTATATTTTCAGGATACACACTTGTCATGTGTGTTTGTTGGAAGCTTAAACTATAACTTTTGTAAGGTATTTTACTTGATTCAGAATTGATTTGGGAACACAGTATGTTTACATTTCTGAGTCGTCAACAACAATGTCTCTTAGTCAGCCATGGATAAGAAAAATATTTCATTGTCGAGTTTAAAATTTATGCAATTATCAATAGAAAACGAGTTTTTCAGTCTTTGAAGTGCATCATTTTTAATAGAAAAATTACTTTTTCCTTTCGTTTTTAGACCATAGAGATACAAATAATTGCTTCAAACGATTTTAGTTGAACCGTAATTAGTTAGGGATGAAATGAAAAGGGTAATTTGTAAATAATGTCTCTATCATATTCAAACCACCACTCTTCATATTGGCCTAAACGCTTCACATCACACAATCGTATCACACATTGAAAGATGTTAATGTAAATTGGCTGCGCCTATTTCCCTTTAAAAAATACGTATGTCTATTGTAGCTGGGAAAATGAATAACACTTACGAATATAAAGCTGCACTAGGGTCACTGACCGATTGATTCGGAGTGTCATCTGCAGTGTATTCATGTAATCTTGGCTTAAGGTGATGCATTCATGCTGAGTAGATATACCGTCATTAATTGACGCTAGCAATTTCTTGATTCTCTTTGTGCTCGCTGGCTCGTCTATGAACGATGCGGATGCCTTCAAAGCATAATTCCTACCTAGGATGTGCAGGTTATATACTTAGATTTTATCTCTTCAGTTTATCTCTGTGTGTACACATATCTGTGATATTCTAACTACTGAATGTTGCGTCATAAACAACCTAGAAAGTCTCGACCTTCATTAGATAAAAACATATATGATTTGTATAATTACTTTTTTTATTTTTTACTATAGATAACAACGAAGTTGCAAAATAGAACATAGAGATTGATACATTTATATGTAAACTAAAATAGTACATATTTCTTTATGATACATAATAGTTTTTAATTAAGTATGCAATAAATTTAAAAATAAAAATCAAGGAAATTTATACAATGTTTATAAAACATCAATTTAAATAACAAATTGCATTATTTACAACAAAAACTTGCACATTTCGTTAATTAAATTTTGTTGTTTGATGATTGCTTTAACTTGATATATATATATATATATATATATATATATATATTCAAAACATTGAGACACATTCGAATTTTAACAAACACTGGGCGTTCATTATATTATTTTAGCTGTAAAATGTGGATATAAATTAAATTAAAAATATTTTGCTCATAAAGCAGATAAAATGAAAATCACTCCTCATGAACTTCATGGAAAGTATTAAGGGGAAGTCAAACCGTATAATGGATTATAATGGAAACATACAAATTATTTGTATACATCAATTACAACGACCAACCTTATTTACCTCCAATGTCAAACGTGACAGTGTTGATGCAAACACTTCACCTACCCAGGGGTGCTACAGACCACGCAGGGTTTTGACCTGCCTAGCTTCTTCCTTCTACTCAGACCTAACTAATGCCTTCTTTTCCATGCTCAGATTTCCCAGCTCCTGTAGAACTTATTCCAAATCATGCATAACGCCTATCTCTGCCTTAGAGACGTTTTCTTCTAAACTTTCGGTGGTGCACCCTTTACACTCGTCTGTTATTTTACATTTTTTTTAAAGTGTCCTGCCTCGCGTAGCTTGCATTTTTTTAAAATTTCTGCTACTAGTGTGGGATCATGATATAAACCGTACAGTTCCTGGTTTGTTCGTATTTTTATTCCATATCCATCCATCTTTGGTCCATATATTTCCAGGAAATGTTTTCTCTCCCGTGTGTTTAATAGCTTTTCTGTCGTTTTTGCCAAGGTCCAAACTTGACTCGCGTTTGTTACATCTGGTTTGATTACAGTTTAATAAATCGTTTTCTTTTGATTTCCTTGTAATGTTTATACTTTTTGATATCGTCTGACTACTGGAGTATGTCCAGTTTCCGGCCTATATTCTTTCTTTTATTTCTGTTAGTAATATGTTCTTTTCATTTAATAAATATCCTAGGTGTTTGAATTGATTTAATTTTTCAAAGGTATGGTCTCTAATTTGAATGGCTTCTCTTGTCTGAACTTCTCCAATCATAGAAATTTTGTTTTATGATTTTGTACCTGCTCTTAGCAATGCGTCTTTTAAAGGATCAAGGGCTCTTGATGTGTCTTTACTACTTTTACCTACTCGTGATATGTCATCAGCATATGCAAGATACCGAAGGGCTTGATTGTAACATAGTATAACTAGTATGAGAAAACTAGTATACGCCTATATTTTGATATACCTTTGTTGATGTAAACAGAACAAACTTGAACGCTTGCACCCCACGACACCATGACCGTATCGACCGTCAATGTATTGGCACAGAACACATCAAATGTGTTTTTGTTGGTCTCAACAGTTCGCTGTTTAAGGCAGTCTTTGGTATCACCAACTCCTTCATCTACAACGTGAAACTTTAAAGTGACCAACGAAGTCTCTAGTGAAAAGAAACGTCAAATTGCTGTACCATTTTATTTATCACATGTTTTATATAGATTTCATTAAAAGCACTTGAAAAATAATTAAAAAATAATTGAAACATACCAATGGGAAACCAATATAGTGTCATGGAATAAATGAATACGACATAATACTGATCCTTTTGATATAAGACATGTGTTTTTGTTGCAATTAGGTGTCGCCAAAGAACAATGTGTCTAATGGCAATTTAGGTGGGTGGGCATAAAACATTAAAACATATATCAATATAGCTAAATAAAATAGTACTGTAAAATTCTCAATGCCCTTTATCATGTCTTGCTCCATGCTGAGTGATGCCTTCAGAGAGGATGGTGTTTAAATTAGCATCAGAAATCGAACTGATGGTAGGCTATTAAATCTTAAAAATATATTATCATATATATAATAAGAAATGTTACTTAAATTAAAGAAATGAGATCCAACTCAGAAACTATTTCATTTAAAGTCAAGTGAACGTAAAAAAATTTTTTCGAAAAAATCTATTTACGAAAATAAACATTACCTGTGTTCTCATACACGATCCGTACCCAGCTGAAGACAACCGACCCGTTCAGATTCAAGGTCAGATTCTGTAACGCGTGGCAAGTTGCGTCATCGTGGTCCGTCAGAAGTGGACTGTCCACGATAGCTGTGTAAGCGGCATCATCTGAAAAAAAAAAGTTTATAAACATAAAAATTACTCTCTCCAACAAATGGACTTAGGAACCCCACCCCACAACACCCCCCCCCCCCCCAAACCAAAAAAAAATAAAAAAATTTTAAAAGGTATTGTTAGAAATAAATTGTAATTTCTACTAATAGTACGGGTTAAAAAAATTGGATTTGTCCGACCCTAGCTCGAAAAGTGTCTCTGAATAATAGACTGGAGAGAAAATAATTTATTGCAAGTTGAGATGTTAAGAAGAGCAACTGGCAAAACAAGAAGTTCTAACATTCGGAAATAGGACATAAGCCCAATGGTTGGTACAATCGCAATCAGTGTATTGATGAACCACAAATTAATAGTGTTTGACACCCAGTCAGAATATCTGTTTTTAAAACTGCAATTCAAGCATTCATCTGCAGGCATTATGGTTTTAGTAATTCTAACTGGACCTGGATGAGCCTGAAATTCAATTGTTACAATAATTTTTTTTATAAAACGAGACTTTTATAGCAGGATATATAATGTATAAATTTAAAAATTGCATTATTGAAGAATTTTCTACTACATGTTTCCTTATAACGCTTTATGGGATTTCTTTCCCCGGATATATTTAGAGTTAGACTATAAATTTTAGAACCTTAACTCCTTAATGGTATTAAAACATGTAAGTAAGATTGCTTGCTTTTATAATAGCAGAAGAAGCATATTGTAAATTTTGACAGATTTTAAACAAGGAAACAGCTTTTTACGTGTATTAGCCCATCTTTTTAAACAATCAAGCAGTGACAACGTTGAAATATCCAAATGCATTGCTCAAATTCTGAGAGCAATTATTTATTGTGTGATATGATAAATCTATATATATATATATATATATTTAGTATAAGGTAAGCGCCATAATTTAAGTAATGAAATTTCCCAAAATTAAAATTTTGCGTCTGTTTGCATGTCTACTTACAATATTGACATGCAAGAGAAAACCAAGGTTTTTCACAAATGTTGCCATCCTGACACGAAAGATTTTCCCTACACGAATGGTCTGTACAGTGGCATTTTGTATCATTAGGACAGGATGATTCTAGATGTATTAAAATTATCAATAAAATTGGCATTTCAAGTGATACATACATATCTTTTTTATAACATTATACGTTAGTTAAATTTTTTTTTAAAAATTTACATATTTTTATAATACTGTACAACGTTAGCTTAGCTTGTAAAATATGAAAAAAACAATCATATATTAGGGAAAAAAAGCCAGAAATATAGATATGGATAACGAGGGAGGGAGAGAGAGACAGAGAGAGAGATAATGTTTTTGGGAGAGATATATATAAATTTCAGGAAAAAAAAAGATCGAGATAGTGAGAGAAAGAGAAAGTAATGTAAGAAATTGTATACAAGAAAAGTTAAAAAAAGAAAGAGAGAGAACTCCAAAAGTGCAATGTGTTGATTTAGTCGAGTTAAAACTTACTTTCTTCGGGATTGGTACTTGTGGTTGGCACATCTAAAGAGAAAATGCACATTCAATATTTCTTTTTCATCAAAACATTTTTTTTTAAGTCACCATTTAGATTATGGGCCTGCTAAAACTGCTACAATGTTGTAATTTTCTATTTGCTATTTAGTTTTGTTTCATCTGTATTATATTATACTACCGACACATATATTTTGCCCCGTCTTCTACATTACATCTGTCCTTTGCCCCTTCCAGAACTCTACACTATTAAAGTCAGGAAAGAGACGAGTCTGTACCCCCAAAAAAATATATAAGTCAAAAAGTAAATTAACATCATCCAGTTTTTTTGCGAACTGTTTGTTTCATTTTTGTAACTGCAAAATAAGTTTAAAAAATTCAAAACAAAAACAAACTATTTACGAAAACGGACCACGTAAGGAGCAAGGAATAATGTAATTTTTACCTAAGGAAATAAAAAAAATTCTAAATGCATTTCTGGATCTGTAATAAAAAATTTCAAAAACCACAATAGCCATGTATCAATTGAAACAGAACAATATAAAAGTAAAATATATTTACATATTTAAAAAAAAAATATTCGAAATGAAAAAACCTAACCTGGTTCACATAAAACGTTATTGTTTTTCTCTGCGCATTGATGGCATACTCCATCAGGATTACATTGTCTGCCAACACATTGGTCACTGCACGTATCATTACAGTAGAGGCCGTAGTAAGGAGGCGAGCAACCTGAAAATAGCATTTAACGATTTTTCATTTAAAGTATTTTTATTGAAGTGAGTCCAATCTCGTGTCTTCCGACACGTTCATTAATGTGCATTTAAAATTATGTTTAACATCTAACATGTGAACAGAAATGTGTTGTCATTAACTAGCTTCAATTTAAGATTTCCAACAACTGATTAAATTTTTTAAAATTCCCAGTCAAAAAAATTCAATTAAATTAAATTTTAAAAAAACAAAAAAAAACCCCAAAAAATCGAATCACACATTGATTGATTGATTGGATACTTCTATTTTGTTGGTGGGATGTACGCTTCATTGTAAACAAAAATATTCTCAATTAAACGTTAATCTATCGACAAGTGTACGGATGTCTATCTAACAAAAATTTGTATGAATAAAAGTATATGTTTGCATAAATTACACATGATTATAGTATAATGTTAACGCTTTAAAAGGGTTAAAGTAAAATCACCTCCATAGAACTGGAATTCACAAATTGTCAAGGAGCTAGATGTTACGTTGATAGTTAGTTTAGAAACATTGGCTTTCATGACAGGGATGTGAAGAGAGTTGTCAGCTGATTGACTGGAAGTGTGGTCACATACTGTGTTGTTGGTAGCATCCAGGCACTTCACATTGAGGGAATATATCTCTGCAGTTGTGTCTGTTAAAACGTATAAGATATTCAGATTTGGAGAGGAAAAAGCGGAGAAAATCATTACAATTGTTTGTTTGTTTCTTGTATTTTTAATTTGGAACAATAAAAAACTTTAATTAAACTCTACAATGAAAAACTGAATAAATATTGATTTAACAGAAACAAGAAAAATGTTTCAAATATATTGATGTCATTATTTCTGTTCAGTATTTGTCGTTTGATATCTTTAATTGGGCCATATCGACAAGTATAACGTAAACAATATTTATTTAACACATTGTAGAAAAGTTTCTACTTGTTAATTAACCATCATAATTTATAGATTTTGTATTATTATTTTTTTTTTTATAATACTTGATTTCGTTAAATTAACTAAACTAAAAAACAAACTGTTATTGGTCAGATAAAGGTTGATAGATATATCAGTGTAACTTAAATTGCGTAATTCACTTTTGTAAATGCTGATTCCAGTTACAATCTGATTACTGTTTGTGATCAGCTCCAGTGCCTTATAGCTGCTGTTAAACGTAAAGCAGGAGTCTGCGCCACTATTTCCGTCAAAGATTGCTCTAAAGTTGTTATGGGTTTTATAGTTACAGCTTTCGACGGATTTTCCAAGTCCTACATTATGGCCTGTGAGATTTAAAAAAAAAGACATTATTTTTTAAACTTGTATTTTTTATGAACGCAGAATTCCACAATAACTCTTTTAGTGGGCTTTGCTAGAAATTTTAGGTAACTAATTATAGAAGTGTTGGACTGCGATAAAGCTTGAAAATAGATTAATTAGACTCGAAAAAATAGCATCAATAGAACACTATATGTTTATAAGATTTAATAATAATGTTACACAATACAGAAGTAGCCGGTTCGGATCATGCCTTCATCAGTATAACAACACAACATTAAAATAAGAATACATTAAATTTACAATATATATATATATACATAGTATATCTTACCTATAAAGAGAAGACACAAAAAATAGGAGTGGGCGAAAAAAACCAGACAGAAACAAAGCACGAAGAATGGGAAGGAAGTGATTTGGAGTAAAATGTAAAAAAACAAAGTAGGAAAAGACATGGCAGTTACGTAAAACTGTAGATTTGGTTTAACCCGTATGGAGTCCCTCTAGCAATCCTTAATGTCACTCTAGTAACGACAAAGAAAACTATCTATTCTCGGCACTGAAGTAGAAGCAGCAGTCCAAGTACTCCAAATAGGAAAAGCCACGGGAATTGATAATTTCTTGCCGAGAAGGTGAAGCAAGGAGGAGAAATAATGATAAGTTTCCTAATCAATCTTTTGTAACAATGTATGGCTAACAGAGGAATTACCCAAGTCATAGACCCAATCGCTCATCATCACCATCCCCTAGAAAGTTAAACTACAGCTCTGTCAAAATTATCGCGACATTAGGATTGCCCAGACCACAACAACACTCAAGCGGCTAAAGAAAGTATGGAATGACACAAATATAGACCCAGCACCGAAATCAGGATGATGCGCTTATGAGTCATCTCCATTTTTTTTGTATGCCTGTTAGTCCTGGGCATTAACAGCAGAGCTTTAAAGAAAACTAATGGAGATGTAAATGAATCGTTTTAGAAGCATTATTGGCATCTTCTATTGAGACCATATCTATACTGAACAAATCAAAGAAACATTTTTCAAGCAATTGAGCAGTATGATGACCTCCTGGAAATTGTAAAAAAAAAAACCGCAAAATGTAATGGTATTGCAACGTGACAAGAAAACAAGGGCTCGCCAAATAAATCATGCAGGCCACAACGAGTGGAGGGAGAAGTGCAGAAACAAGTGCGGAATGGAGGAGGATAGTTTGTATCTTAACAGTGGCACCCTAACTGTCCAAGGACCAAGGGACATGTAGGTGAATAATTGGTAGTAATGTATTCTTCTTTCCCTTTTCTTACTGTAATCCCTACCACTTTCTCCCCGTTCATTTGATCTTTCTTTTGTTATTTCTTGTGCCCATTTTTATTATTTTATTTAATATGTAGGACAAACTGTACTGATGAAGGCATTTGCAGCTACTTTTTATATTGGAATATTGTGTAATTGTAATTAAATATTCGCAAATATGTTTGAAACAGATTGTTTACGTCTCATTAATTTATCAAATCCCTAAATGGATGAAATTCCACTTGACTAGACAACAAATTTGCACAATCGAATCTTGATATAGCTTTATAAAAGATTTATTAATAACAAACATTATTAATGCCATGAGTAGGTTGTGCATTAGCTGTTATTTCATCATAACTTTACGTATATATATATATATATATAACATAATAATAATGTATACATATATATATGTACAGTAATCCAATGAACACGCAAGATAATTAGTAAGCAAAGGAGGGAGAAAAAATCACAACACACACTAAGATGCACACACCAATTCCCTTCCATTACTCCAATTAGTTTCTCACCTGCATTAAGGTAAAGTGAACAGATTTGCCCGTTTCCTTTCCATATTAAAGTCACTGCCTCCACAATGTTGTCTTCGTTGCAGAAGACATCAAAATTGTTTTCGGTTATGTCGGGTGTCCTCAGGGATTGGCAAGTCTTATTGACCTTGTTGCCTTTGACGACCGCCATGAATTCTAAGGCCCTAATGACTACCAGCGCTGAAATGTTTGTATACTTTACAATACCTATTACATGTTAATAACAATTGAACTGCGTGTGTGTTGTTGTTGGGTTTTTGGGAAAGATGCTATTCAGTTGTTGTTGATTGGAACGCAATTAATTTTTCTGAAAGCAGACATTGCAATGTGTTTGCTTTGTTTTCTCGTCGAACTTTCGTTTTCATAATGTTTTTTAAAATATTTTTCTATTTCTTAATGACTGCAATACATTTGTTTTAAGTACAATGCGAGTAAATTTTTTTTTAGTATTAACATTATAAAGATACAACTATTTTTATGAATGGATCTTTCAAGAAGTCAAAAATTCGATTGGTTACTACCCACATCAAAATAGTGCTTAATAAATAAAGCTGTTGTATTTGTTTTTCTTCATTACCCGACTTATGGAACACAACCCTGGCCCACGTGAACACCACCGGCCCATTAAGTTTCACTTCAATACGTTTATTTTCACTCTTGTAACACGTTGTGTCATTATTGTCGGTGAGTAGTTCATCGAGTCCCATGGCCGTGCTTGCAATGTCACCTGGTACATTTGAAGTCAAATTAATTTACTTGGTGCATCGAAGTGTGGCTGACAATGTTACATTAAAAAAAAACCTGTTATTATTATCCAACAGTCGAAACAAGGGTTCAACATATTAATCACATCATATGCTGATTTTAAAAGTTATACAACAAGGACATCTTTTTAAAGACAGCTTTTTTTTGTCCATGGCCGCTGCTCTCTTTAATGAGTTCTGCTAAATTTCCGTCAGGAATTTGCAACCTGTATAAAGTGATCATAGTGTATTTACACCCTGGAAATTTGAGCTGCAGCAATGATTTAGATATTATGTTTCCATTTCAAGAATTCGAAAAAAAATATTTGTTTTCTTTACTTTATGGACTTTTCAGGATTGCATGTATCCTATTTTTACATAAATACATATTAAAAATGACAGATTTATGCAACCGTATGCGTGTGGGTGATTGGTCGGAAAATGACAGTTTAATTTCTTTCAATTTCATTTTTCTGTTTCTTTACGTCAAGTACCGCTAGAAAATGTTGAGAATTCAATCTCTTATTTGACTATATAGCTCGTTTATAAATAGTGCATGACGAAGGACAATACCACAAAATGAATACAATAATAAAGAATTAATACCCGAACTAGGGCTAATCACAATTAAAAATGTATTAAATTTGCTTAGAAAATAAAAAAAAATAAATAGAATATAAAATTGGAGCTACTGACTTACAGTACAG
Source organism: Omphiscola glabra (assembly GCA_964017045.1). Taxonomy (NCBI): domain Eukaryota; kingdom Metazoa; phylum Mollusca; class Gastropoda; family Lymnaeidae; genus Omphiscola; species Omphiscola glabra. Next base: position 20,950,000 of record OZ024807.1, read on the forward strand.
TAATAAACTCGGTTGAATGTTGAAGAATCAACATTTCTACAAAATTCCAATTCGAAAGACAATATAATGTTTCTACTTGTAATCAGGGCCAACGGAGACTAATTAAGCCACACCCTGTAGCTTTATTAAAGTTGGGGTCACATAGAGTTCAGTCAGTGGGTTTCACAGTGTAAACAAGGATGCCTAAACGTAAAAGTTTATAAATCCAAGAAAAAAGTATTGAAAACTATAGAGTTTTACTAAAAGAGATAGGACACGTTTTTTTGGTGATTTTTTTAAGCTGTAGACATTAAAGTAAACATTTCAAACAAGTTGAATAAATCGATATAACGAATGTTTTATAGATTATCCAAGGTATGACCATCATTCAATAAAATCTTGGGATATTTCTGTCCACAAGTCGCTTCTTTATATTCAAAATAAGTGGTATACTGCAAGTCCCTGAGATAAGAGCCATGCAGACATAATCGGAATCCAATTACACTATCGTCAGAATTAAGAGATTAGAATGAGAGGTGCCGGTCAGTCGCCATGCATCAGTAAATCTAATCTGTATTGTTCCCAGCACACAGAGCTGTGTTAATTTTATATTTCCATGGGTGTGTCTGTGTAATCATAGTGTTTACTCCCATGTAGCATAGTCCCATTAAGAGTTTGTGTTACATTTTTACAATGAAGCTGCACATTAATAAATATATATAATCATATCGTCGTGAGCTTACGGAGTAGCTTATTCAAAATTCTAAATAAAATCTCTTTGCCGATACTTAAGTAGCCCATCTCGGTTGCAATTCTTGCAGATACATATTCATTTCTGGTTTACTTTGGCCCTCGGTAAAGTTATATGCTTTCCCAATGCATGAACTCTATCAGACAAAAAACTTGAGGCCACTTTTGGGTTGGGGGTAGCAAAATAATAACTTCCCTTTGACCCTTTTTTCAACTAACTAAGTATTGTCATTTTCCTTCAGAATTGTATAGAAAAATCTGGATACAACTTGAAAGGAAGACAATGTGTAAGGCGGTTCTCGAAAGATGAGTAGACTATACTATAAAAGCGTGTGGAGACAAATGACAGAGAGAGGCAAATCATTCATCAAGAGATAATATCGCGTGTGTTATTTTGGTTACGAGACAGAGCTTTGTTTACTGTGTGTGTGTAGATTTCTTTCATCATTACACCCTTTTTGCACATTGTGTTTTATTAAAGTCGTACCGGTACAAGCCAAACAATAAACTGCAAGTTAATACTTTTTAATTATATTTCTGTTGATTTTGTAATTTATTGTAACTAACATATTTATACGTATTCATTGTAATTAGCCCTGGTTTGAGTATCGTATTCTTTGTTAGTGTATTTATCATTTGGTATCGTCTTTTGTTCTGTACTGTTTTAGAATGAGTCATACACTTAAATAAGAGATTAACTGCTCCAGATTGATAACAGTACTTAACACCAGCAATAAACCAGCCAACCTCATATTATCTTTAATCATCGTGACAAGCAGTACACAGCCACTTAATAACCTCATATTATCTTTAATCATCGTGACCAGCAGTAAACCAGCCAACATCATATTATCTTCAATCATCGTGACCAACAGTAAACCAGCCAACTTCCTATTATCTTTAATCATCGTGACCAGCAGTAAACCAACAAACCTCATATTATATTGGTTTATTTATTTCCAATTTCATTTTAATGAATTAATAAAACTGTTTTAAATTGTCCTCATTTTGAAATTGGATATTATGTAAACGGTCCCACTTACGGTACTGACACGCCGGGCCAAACCATCCTATGTCACAAAGTGATCCATTTGTGCAGTGGCCGTTAATATCACAAGAATTGTTCTTACAGTGACAAAGAATCTCACACTCTTTCCCAGTGTACCCCGTGGGGCAGTGCAGCCCTTAAAAATAGCATGTTATGTAAAAGTGCAATTAATAGCTCTTGCTAAAATCTTTTAAAGTACAAAAGGCACACACACAGAACAAATACTCTATATTTAAAATGTATTTTCCCATTCAGCATATCTGTCTCTCTATGTCTGTCACTTTCTTTCTCTCTATCTCTGTCACTTTCTTTATCTCTATCTCTCAATCGATCTATATGTCTACCTTTCTCAATATCTCTCTATATCTCTATCTGAGCGTCCGTCCGTCCGTCCATCAGTCCATCAGTCCATCCGTCCATCCATCCATCTATCTATCTATCTATCTATCTATCTATCTATCTATCTATCTATCTATCTATCTATCTATCTATCTATCTATCTATCTATCTATCTATCTATCTATCTATCTATCTATCTATCTATCTATCTATCTATCTATCTATCTATCTATCTATCTATCTATCTATCTATCTATCTATCTATCTATCTATCTATCTATCTATCTATCTATCTATCTATCTATCTATCTATCTATCTATCTATCTATCTATCTATCTATCTATCTATCTATCTATCTATCTATCTATCTATCTATCTATCTATCTATCATCTATCTATCTATCTATCTATCTATCTATCTATCTAACTATCTATCTATCTATCTATCTATCTATCTATCTATCTATCTATCTATCTATCTATCTATCTATCTATCTATCTATCTATCTATCTATCTATCTATCTATCTATCTATCTATCTATCTATCTATCTATCTATCTATCTATTCCTATCAAATTACTTTCATTTGATAAATTTTAAACACGATTATGTTTTTATATGCTAAATGTGTAAATAAACGACACATTAATTCAATGATACGTCATAATCAAATATTTGCAGAAACAGGTAGGACGTGTTTAGCATCAGAGAGGAAGTCTTTACCTCCTACTTTATTGATGTAATTGTTTTTTATTGTTAAACTGTACATACAAGTGTTTATTAAAACGTATACATTCAATAATTGTATAGAAAATAGAATATCACATTGAATTTAATATGTTAACCACTATATATTGTTTTAATTTTTTTAATGCTTTCAAATTAATTGTTGTTCGTCCGTCAAGATCTACTAGGACCATCTAGTCATCCGGTTTGGGGGCTTGGGGGGAGGGGGAGATGTGTGGGGGTCACGGAGAGATCGTAGTTGGCCTGCTAGTTCGACCCGTGTTCGGAATAGTCTCTTGCACCGCGGGCTTGGGATATTTGCTGTAGAAGTTGATCTAATGTTGCTTTCTCGGGCTAGCCTTCGTGTCTCAGCTGTGGCTATCCTGCTGGCTTCATGACACCGAGCCCCTTTCTTGACAGCTCATCTCTACCTGGCTCTCTCCTGGTGCTGTCTGCACATATTCAACATTGTTTATGCTGAAGGTCTTCAGTGCCGATTTTAGTGTGTCCTTGTCACATTTTCTTTGACCTCTTTGGAAGATCTTGCGTAGCTTGATTTTATCGAAGAGTAGCTGTTTCGGGAGGTGGTTGTCTTTCATACGGGCTACGTATCCCAACCAATGGTAATAAAGTCATACAATTATTGGTATTGTGTCAATCTTATTTTGTTAGCACTTAGTGAAAATCAGAAAATCTGTTTAAACAATGTTGCTTTTAAAATTGAATAAAAATATTCTGAAGCTAACATTCATATTAATTACTATTTTTCTTAGTTATAATAACATTACTTACGTGGCAAAGATTACATTTATCTACTTAGAAACATATTTTTTTTATCTTATTGAATTTGATTCGATCTCCATAAAATAAAACATACAATTTGTATCCTTTTTAAAAAACATTGTTTGAGAAATCCCTTTATAATACAAAGTTTATTTTTGCGACACTGTAACTTTATACACCTAGTTATTATTTTTTATGTTTATATGTATGTATTTGTATATATATATATATATATATATTAATTTTAATACTGACATTGTGACAATAGGAATCTGTGCATCTCTATCGAAGGTGAAATGGGAACATATTAGAATCATATTTTAAAATTGTGTGATTTAAACTGACACAGAGAAATCAAACTGGCCATGAATATTATTATTACAGCTTAGCTAAACTGTGACAATACCGGTGAACTAAAGGCGCATGGCATGGTTACCAATCACGTTTTCGTGTTACCTTGAGTACAAAACTGGCCCCGCCTTCCTCCATAACATTGAAGACATGTTCCGTCCTGGCTACATGATCTGTTTAAACATGACATCGGACAAACGTGTTCACAATCCACGCCATAACTTTGGGATGGGCAATCTGGCAAAATAAAATTAAAAACCAACTTTAGAAAATAAATACAACACAAATAACTGCTTTTTAATTTTTTATAATTTCCCTTTGTATAATATATATATTTATTTTATTAACAAAATTGGTGGTTTAGTTATAAATACATGTGTATTTGTATACATATATGCAAGAATGAACACAACATAGAAATCAACGAATGGGAGATTTTTGCTGAGCAACGTTACATCTGGCGAAGAATGTTGTATGAAATAGTAAAAGTGGCAGAAAAAACGCGGCTCTAGTAACAAAAAGAACAATACGAAAGGCCAAATCTAACCAGTAAACAAGATTGTCCTGAGAGAAATGCAGCCAGAGGTTCCTTATTAGGATTGGCGTAGCGAGCAATCCTTTTTTTAAACATACTACTTCATCGTCTTGCGAAGTCGGAAGGATGACATATAAATGTATATATATTAATATGTATAAATCGTGTGTGTAAATAGAAATACATTATTTTGAAATGGCAATAAGTTATTTTAAATAGTTATCAAGTACGGATTACCTCCGAAGATTTGATATTCGCAAATGGCAAGAGAACCATTGATAATGTTCAGTTCTATCCCCGAAACGACTGGCCTTGACGGAAAAGCCATGTAGATAATTCTCTTTTTGTTTTGTTCAGGAGATTTAAACTGAGTAACTAGTGTATTTTGACCTTCAAAAAGTCTTATTTTGACCTCGTAGTCTTCACTTTGGTCTGGATCTGTTCAAGAAATTAACACTTAAAATACATCGAATTTAGAACATTTTATTTTTAAAAAAAGAATTAGAAATTAACTTCGCAGATATTTAAAAAAAACAAGAACAACAATAAAAAACAGCAACTTACATTATGATTATATTTGCGTAATATTTTAATGTTTTTATTCTTAGTTATATTATGATTATATTCTCAGTTAAAAAAGGCTTGCATCTCTGTTATATTTTTATGATTATATTCTCAAACACATTATAATTATTGTCTCAGTTACATTATGATTATATTCTAAGTTAACACATTATTATAATCTCTGTTTGAATTTGATTATATTTTTTTGGATAGAAACCCATTACTTTTCACATTACGTTAGACGCTTCACATCACATGATTCTGTCATAAATCGTAAAATGTAAAAATAAAATACTTTCTTCGAAAATTTCCTCCAGGAAATATTTAGGGCTATTGCAGCTGGGCAACTTGAAAGACACTTACGAATGTGAAGATGCACTAGTGCCACTGGCCGATTAATTCGGAGTGCCATCTGCAGTGTGTTCATGTAGTCGTGGCTTATAGTGATGCATTCATGCTGAGTAGATATCCCATCGTGAATTGACGCTAGCAATTTCTTGATTCTCTTTGTGCTCGCTGGCTCGTCTATGAACGATGCGGACGTCTTTAAAGCGTAATTCCTACCTAGGATGCGCAGATTGTGTACTTAGAATGAATTCATTCAGTTTCAATGTTCATGGTCAGTTGATGTACACTTGGTTTTGTAAAATTCTGGCTACTTAATGATGCGTGAGAAACAACATAGAAAGCCTCAACATACTTTCATTACATTAAAAACACGTGTGATTTGTGTAATTATTTATCTTTAAAAATACATACCATGAGATGGCAACGCAGACAAGTGAGACTGATACATTTATATGTACACTTCAACTATTATATATTTCTTCATGTTATTTAGTTATTGTTTTTTTTAAAGTACGCAATGAAGAAAAAAAAAAAAAAAAACTAGGATAATTTAGATAGAACATGAAATTTTTAATATGGCGTTATTTGGAAACAAAACAAAAACTGAACATATCTTAAATTTAATATCGTAATTTAAATTATTTTTTTCACATGATTTATATATATATATATATATATTTTTTTTTTTTCTAAAATAGAAAAAAATCACTTTCATTTTTTAACAAGCACTGGTGAAGTCCATATATATTGTCAAGGCCATGAAAACAGGTCACGGTGTGTTGATTTTGGGCGATTTGCGGCTAGTGAGCGAGTGTGAAAGCTTGTCATGTCACGGACGACTGCATGGATTGTTAGAGGTATAAAATGGGAGATAACTATTTGATCAGGGGACTGTTGTACGTTCAAGGACGTGAGGGTGAACTAAGAATGCAGTGCGAGAAATAACTTGGGCTTGATAGGTCGTGATGGAGTTCTCTTGTCTTGTTGTATCATACGTGTACACATTATCTTGTCAAAGGAATGATGTGATTATATGGCTGCAACAATAAAGTACTGCTAACTGCTAGTCTACATTGGACATTGTTGATTTTCTTATCAGAGAGAGACGTTGTTGTCAGTGGAATATAATAGACCAGGTGTAGTAATTGACATAATCAGAAGACCTTAGACAACCAAATATTCTGATGTGAGCCAGAATGTTCATCATGAGGTAGAATATTCGACATATATTTATAGATGTTAAATGTTCGATGCATTTTTTTTACAAAGCTGATAGCAGGATAATTACACCAAACTGAACCTTTGGAAAGAAATGAAGAGGAAAGCACACATTATAAAGGCCTATAATGAAGAAATACAATTTTCATTCATATAGTGCACAACCCATGGTCATCTGCAATGTCAAACGTATCTGTGTTGATGTAAACAGAACATATCTATTATGAGAAAACTAGTATACACACATGATGTGATATTACCTGTGTTGATGTAAACAGAGCAAACTTGCACGCTTGTATTCCATGACACCACGACTTGATCGACTGTCAATGTGTTGGCACAGAACACATCAAATGTGTTTTTATTGGTCTCAACAGTTCGCTGTTCAAGGCAGTCTTTGATATTATCAACTCCTTCGTCGACGACGTGAAACTTTAATGTGACCAACGCAGACACTATTGAAAAGAAAAGTTACATTTCTTTGCAACTTTAATCATCACAAATTATGCATGACAAAACTGATTTGTTTTGTCCTCACTAAAATAACTTTGATCGATATAATGGAATGATTTTTAAGATTTTAATAAACCCTAACACATTTCAGCTTTTCATTTTTAACATTTAATAAGTTTTGCTTAATTTTTCACTCCAAAAATTGAGCTTTAACATATTTAGTAACCTAATACAATTAAACTTTTAATAGGAATATTCCGATCCTTCATATGCACAATGTTTAAAGGACACTGAAAGCTGTTACAAATTTGAACGGGTTTATGAGTTTCACATTTAGATCAGATCGGTGTTGTACTATTTCCCGATAAAATAGTAGAGAGTCAAAGAATCAGTTTGGTAAAAAAAAAATACATTAATAACGATATCAATGTATTAAATTCAGTTTATGTAAAAATTATTATTTTTTTTTAAAAAATTGTATTCGATTTTTTGTTGTAAATTTAAAGACATGTAGTTTAGAGGCGGGAAAATGTGTAGGCTAGGTCGGTATTATATTGCAGCTAAATCTATGTTAGAAGTAGATTATGTTATGAACGAATATATCATTACACATTACATTGATTCTTCTTTTTTAAATATGCCATTATTAATAACTATTTCACAACTTCTAGTATATAAGAATGAGCTATGGTATCCATGTAACGCTAAGGAAACTAAGCAATTTAATAACGTTTGGATACATGAATTAGTGTTATTAATAACTTAATAGAAATAGATATAAGTTTATGATTATAGAATAAAACAATTATTAAACTAAAGTTATACATCAATGTGAAATTAGTGTATATAGTTTAAGAAACATTATATTGTTATTGCAACTTAATTTATTTGTCAAATAAATGATGTGTATAAAGAAATAGTTATTGCAGACACTTTTTGAACAATAGGGAATATTTTAAAAAAAATGTAACTGTTTATTTCGTTGTCAAAACATATTTCCAAGGTCATACTAGAACAGCAGAGTTAGAAATGGAAACAATAAAACAAAGTGATTCACATAGTATTCACAATTTAGAAATGTATAGTTATAGTAATGGTTATATCTGATACTTCTGAAACAGAATCGAAATCCAAAAACTATCACTATCTTTTTGGGTAGATAATAATAGCGACTGTCGACGGTGACAATGGTAAAGAGTTTGCAAATACTTCTGATATTATAATAATACTTTCTTCTCTAAATACAGTTTTTTTTCGTATTTCATGTCAATTTTAACAGTTCTGTTGCGTGGAGAATGGGAGAGGATAGCGGTACATTAAAAAAAACAAACTATTATTTACTTAGGTGATGTCTTTTCTGTCACAGCCATATCTCAAAAGCCCCATAACAATACAATGTATACACAATAGAATATTGGTAATAGATAGTTTAAATTAAAATTGTTAAATTATGTTTTTCACAACGTTCTGATTTTACATTCCAAAAAAGAATTACATATAAAATTATTACCGTTTGAAGGGGATAGGGGCATTCAAATCGTTTTAATTAATTTAAAGGTACATTTTTTTAAAATTTAATTAATAACGAAATTAAGAATTGATATAAATATTATATTTTAGAGAATGTAATAAAAATGCGTGTTAAAACTGGACGGTGTCAAAATAATGTTTCTTTTAGTTTTGGAGCTTGCAAATGTCTGAGGTAGAAGCTAATGGTATGTTAACATCCTTGGGCTGCTTTTATTAATATTCATTGAAAACTTAAAACATCTGCGTGTAAGGGGTGAAAATATCTGCTTGTAAGGGATTAAAATATATGCGTGCAAGGGGTTGGTGAGGCTATCTAAGCTTTGCTTCAAACAAAACAAAGTACGACAGAAAATGTCGTACTACGCTTTTACCAACATAGTATAATTTCAAAACTCATTTATGTTACACACCAATAATTTGGAAATAAATAGGTTTGAAACTAATGAAACATTGTGTTTAATCGTCTTCTAAAAACACATTCCTTGCGGAGGAAAGACGTTGTGTAAATATGTATGCTGGTGACTATCTTTTTAATCACATTATAATACTGTCGTGAAAAAGATGTGTTAACTTTTCTTTTAAAAGAATTAAATATTTGGTATAGCAGTTACAGTTCAATGGTGACATTTACATACGTTTACCCATACAAGCTGCAAAGAGGACATTTGATTTTCCAAAGATATGGTAAAGAAGCTAGGCTAATTTTTGGTTACATTGTTAATAGAAATATCCAAATATCAAATTCCGTTAATGTTAAAGATAATTGAAATGGTATAGAATTGTTGATGTTGCCAATTTAAGGACGTGCTGGATCAGGTGCGTGGAAATGGACACATTAAGACCTATATTATATTGCAGATCAATTTTTCTAAACAGTAAATGACGTTTGAACGTAAACATCAAAGCACAGGCACTTAAAACAAGGAAACTCTGAAGAACTATTCCCTAAATATATATTTAAAGGTGTGGAATATGTCGTTCTTGTTTCAGCTTATATCCGTTAACATCGGATTGTTAGATATTGATTCATCACAATAGCAGCTAGAATGTATAGCAGATGGATTCCATTATTATCCTGGTACAATCTGGTCATATTTGTTAGTTCAATTTAAGAAAACAAAAATTAGATCCAAAAAAGAAAGTATTTCATTTAAATTATTTTGGGATCAAATTTTTATTTCATATATATATATATATATATCAAAAATAAAAAAAATACCATTTTTCTCAAATACGATTCGTGCCCAGCTGAAGACAACCGACCCGTTCAGTTGGAAGATCAGATTTTTTGACGTGTGACAAGTTGTGTCATTGTGGTCCGTCAGGAGTGGACTGTCCACGATTGCTGTGTAAGCGGCATCATCTGACACAAATGTTTATAAACATACCAATTACTCTCTTCACATACCAAGGACACTCTCCAACAAATGATCTTGGAATCCTCAAAAAAATATTTTAAAGCAAAGAGTCATTTCTACCAGTAAGTACCAATTTGTGTAATGTACTATTAGTTCATCCACAGTTTCAAAACTTGTCTCTGAATAAAAGTGTGGATAGAAAAATATTCACTTCCGAAATGTAATGTTTAGGGTGAGCTGCTGGCAAAACAAGACGTTTTTAAACTTTGGAACTAGAAAATAAGTCCAATGGTTGGTACCATTGCAATCAGACAATATATGGTTGCACAACTTATTATTTGAGTGTGACGCCTTGTCAGAATGTCGGGAAACAAAAATGCATTTGAAGCTCTTATTGCCAGGCAATCTGGTTTCGGTAACATTAGCGAAGTTTGTATGACTGCATGTTTCCTTATAGCCTAGACTTATTTGGCTGGATGATGTATAAAAAGACCTAAAGCAGCTGGGAATCCAAGAACAGCAAAGAAAAGCATTACTTAGCAGCAAAGAAAAGCATTACTTAGGTCAGAGTTAAAGGACATTTTCAGGGAGGTCAAAGCCCTACATGTGCTGTAGGATCACATGGATTGATGGATTGTCAGAGTGGAAGGAAGTGGTGAGGCAGACCAAAGCCCTACATGTGATGTAGGATCACATGGATTGATGGTCTGTAAGAGTGGAAGGAAGTGGTGAGGCAGACCAAAGCCCTACTAGGCTGTAGGATCACATGGATTGAAGGATTGTCAGAGTGGAAGGAAGTGGTGAGGCAGACCAAAGCCCTACATGTGCTGTAGGATCACATGGATTGATGGATTGTCAGAGTGGAAGGAAGTGGTGAGGCAGACCAAATCCCTACATGGGCTGTAGCATCACATGGATTGATGGGTCTCCTGATATGTTTAATGGGATTTATTTGGTTTAGAATACTAAGCCGAGACGGGCCAGCTTTATTGGCAAGCTATATATAATAAAACTTTAAAAAAGTTATTGAAATTAATTGTATTCATCAATTAATGAATCAACGCATTAGATGAAATATATAAATATATTATATTTTTTTATTATGAAATTAAAATTTAAAAAAAAAATGTAATTGTAGATTACATGTTCATTACAGGCGAGGCCGTAGTACGAAGGCGGGCAGTGCGATGTCAATGTAACTGTCAAAAACTTCTTTTTTTTTAAATATTTAACTTGCCAATATACCTTCCCGTCTCGATTGTGTATTCCGAAAAAATCCCATTGAGCCTTATAAGGAAATAAGCACATCCCTGTAGCGCTACAATATAAAAGCTATAAGCTGGCGTCCCGCTCTTAATAAGACCCCTTTATATTAATAATACTACTATCAGAAACTCGTTTAAATATTCATCAAATTGTTTTAGTCACTTCCTGAGAGCCAACTGATTATTGTAATGATCTTTGCTTATTTATTGATAGGTATTCGCCAACACTAAAAGAGCTGAACCGCCCCATTAGTCAACACGTAGTTGCTTAGTGTAAATGTCTACTTACAATATTGACAACCCAGGGAAAACCAAGGTTTTTCACAAGTCGCGCCATCCTTACACCTAAGACTACCATCGCACGAATGATCAGTGCAGTGGCACATTGTATCGTTAGGACACGATGAACCTGAATAGTGTTCAGTTACCAATAACATGGACATGATTAGGTTGGCTTGTTTTTAGCACATGAGTAAAATACAAATTAGCATATGTTACTTCTCTAGTACAGTGGTTCTCAACCTTCCTAATGCCGCTACCCTTTAATACAGTTCCTCATGTTGTGGCGACCCCCAACCACAAAATTATTTTCCTTGCTACTTCATAACTGTGGAGTATATGTGTTTTCCGCTGGTCTTAAGCGATCCCTGGGAAAGGGCCATTCGACACCCAAAGGGGTCGCGACCCACAGGTTGAGAACCGCTGCTCTAGTAGAACATTATATTGAATAAAGCAAACTCCTTTGCAATTTAAAGTATAAAATGAAAGTATTTTTTTTTAGTACATAAGTTTACACCATAAATTTGTTGGTGACATAAAAAAAAATCGTATATCAAGAAAAACGGAGATTAAATATTAGACGAAGATTAACATAGTGAGGGATAGAGAACGATAATGAGAAAGAGAGGGAAATTTAAGAAGAGAGAAATAAATAAAAGGTTATGGATAATATATATATATGTGTATATAAAGTTAAGGAGAAAAGGAGAGAAATAACTGAAGAGAGACAGTGATAGATACATTTAAGGAAGTAGAGAGAAAGAAAGTTAATGATAGAGATAAAAACCAAAATTGCAAAGTGTTTTATTTAGTTGAGTTACAACTTGCCCTCATCTGGTTCGTCGCTTGTGGTAGGCACATCTAACGAGGAAAATACGCATTCAATATTTCGCTTTCATCAAGATATTTAAAACATCACTTCTAAGGTTTTTATACCTGCTACAATAGCTACAATGTTGTACCTTCTTTACACCCCTTGTTTTATTTGTACACCTATTATAATGCCGAAAGAAACATCCTACATTTATATATCTCATACCACTCCCCACAGTGGCGTAGCGAGCTTAACTCGCGCATGGGGCACAATACCTTTTTAGCGCCCCCCAATACCTTTTTAGCGAAAACCATACAATACTATAGTAAAATATACCATTTGGCGCCCCATTGTGAGTAGCGCCCATGATGCCACCCTCCCCCCCCCTCACTACGCCACTGACTCCCCAATCTCTTTAATGCATCTGTCCACCCCCCCCACCTAGACAACTCCCCCGTGATGTAATTAAAGAATAAGACAAACATATAGATAGAGATAGATATACATAAGAATGAGCAAATCAAACTTAAAATATTTCTACTTTCAGTTTTCTTTACAATGTCTAGCTGGGCTTTACAACCAATTTGTTCTTAATTAAATAACTATTAATCACTATTCGAACTCTTTGTTTGTTGTATTTTGGCAATTGTAATACAATTTTGTTTAAAAAAAGAAATATATTTATGAAACAAAGAACAATATCTGTTAAAAATAATAAGTATGTATAATATATATATATATTAATATATTGACGTCGTAATAAAAAAAAGATACGAACCTGGTTCACATAAAACAGTATTGTTTTTCTCTGCGCATTGATGACATACTCCGTCATGATTACATTGTCTACCGAAACATCGGTCACTGCACGTTTCATTACAGTAGAGGCCGTAGTAAGGAGGCGGGCACTCTGAAAATATCATTTACATTTTTTCATTGAAATGTTTTCTTATGTATTTTGTGAAATGCCATGTTTTTTGGACACTTAATAATGAGTTTAAAATTTAAGGTTAACAGCTAAAAGCTGAGAAGAAATGTGATGGCCTCAACTTGCTTTAGTTAAACACGTCCAACAATGTTTTCATTTTTAACATACCTGGCCAAAATGATATTGAAAATAATAAGCTTTTAAAAATGTACTGCTGTGTATCTACTCAACTTTCTTAGGGATACAATTATGTTTGGACAATTCACACTTGATAATTGTATAAGTTAACACTTCTTCAACAATAACATCGAAGAATGGTTCATTACCACGATTGGAGTACGACAATGCTGCTTGCTCTCCCCCACCATGTTCAACATCTTCTTAGAGAGAATTATGTCAGATGCATTAGAAACGTATGCAGGGACAGTCAGCATTGGTGGCAGAACAATCACCAACCTACGCTTTGCGGATGACTAAGACGGACTGGCTGGAAGCGAGGAAGAGCTAGCCAACCTAGTAAAGCGTCTCGACAAGACTTCATCGTCCTTTGGCATGCAAATCATTGCAGAAAATAAAAAAAATGATGACAAATAACACAACTGGCATCGCCACTGAAATTAAGGTCGGGGAGGAAAGAATAGAGACAGTTGACAGCTTCAAGTACCTAGAAACAATCGTTTATTAAGAAGGCTCCAATCCCGAATTGATGGTCAGGATTGCGCAGACCACAACAGAACGAAAGAGGCTCAAGAAAATTAGGAACGACAAAAATATAGCTCCCAGCCCAAAAATCAGGCTGATGCGCTCATAAGTCCTCTCCATTTTCGTGTATGACTTTGAGTCCTGGACATTAGCAGCAGAATGTGAAAGGAAAATAAAAGCGATGGAGATGAGATGTTTCAGAAGCATTTTTGGCATCTGCTATAGTGACCATATCACCAATGAACAAGTGAAAGAAAGGATTCGTCAAGCAATTGGGCAGTACGATGACCTCCTGGTGTCTGTAAAAACAATTTGAAAATTTGAATGGTTTGGCTACGTGACAAGAAATCAAGGGTTCGCCAAAGAAATTATGCAGGGCACAACTAGAGGAGGGAGAAGAAGAGGAATACAGAGAAAAATGTGGGAAGACAACATCAAAGAGTGGGCAGGACTAAAACTAGTCGATGCTATGCGTAGTGCAGAAGACAGAGAGGAATGGAGAAGGATAGTTTTTATGTTATATGTGGCGCCCTAATTGTCCAACGACTAAGGGTCATGATGATGATGATGAACACTTCTGAAGGGTTAAATTAAAGCCAAGTCACCTCCATAAATCTGGAATTCACATATCGTCAAGGAGCCAGATGTTGCGTGGATAATTAGTTTTGAAACCATGGCTTTCATGACAGGGATGTGAAGAGTGTTTATATTTGTATTACTGTAAGAGTGTTGACATACGGTTTTGTTGGTAGCATCCTGACACAATACATTGAAGTTATATGCCACTCCAGTTGTCTCTGTTTAAACATGTAAGATTAATCAGCTTTGGCTGGTCAAATAGGGGAAAATATCAATGTAATTTTATTTTTAAATCGAACAAAGTATATGTTAAGAGTACTCTATTTAAATCATAGAAAAAGCAGAATACATTTTACACAAACAAAATACAAGGAAATGATATCACATATACTAGTTCCACAATTTCTCTTCAGATTTGGGGATTAAAACTAATGCATAGTGTAACTTAAATAATGTTAATTCTTGGTATGGTAGAAAAGCTTAGATGTGTTATTTACCCCTTAACATTTATTTTCTTTTACTATTATTATTATTTTTAATTGGTAATACTTTAAATTAAAAAAATGACTATTTGTAGTCAGATGGTGGAAACGGATATAGTTGTGACTTTTTTAAATTTTATAACTCACCTTTGTGAATGGTTATTCCAGTTATAATCTGATTAATGTTTGTAAGCAGCTCCAACATATTATAACTGTCTTTAAATGTAAAGCATGAGTCTTTGCCAATATTTCCGTCAAAGATTGCTCTAAAGTTTTTAGGGGTATTATAGTTACAGCGTTCGAATGATGATCCAAGTCCTACATTACGACCTGTGTGATCAAAAAGACATTGGTATATTTTAAACTATTTATTTGCAATGACTGAAGAATTTTAAATTAACACTCAGCATTGGCTTAGCTAGAACGTTAGGTCAACTACAAGCTTAAACATCCTCCCCCCCCCATTTATTTATTAAAAGTGTATCAAATCGTCGAGGCTTCCATGAATACGTCCATTAAAACTATTTTTTTATAAAGCTCACTCTTCATTTAACAATATTGTCGCTATAGATTAGAAGGAAATCGTAAGGAAAAAAAAATAATATTATAGCCAAGATCTAATGGCAGATCCTTTCTCCAACCAGATTTTCAACAACAAAACAAAAATAAACCTCTATCTTTGATTAGCGGGGGAACAAAATCCTTAGGTATGTGATCGCTAGAAGACTATGGCTGGCTATGCGATGACATATTAAACGCATATCGGTATGACTGAAGTGTATTAAGATTATTTTCAACAGTGCAAATTGCAATAATAAAAAAATTATGGGTTGACGTGCACAAGACAAAACACACATTTTTTGTAAACAAAAGTACAGGCCATTGCCTTCTAGACCGTTTTATAGAGCACCTATACAATCTAAATAAACAATCCGTTGACTAAAAATTTCAATAGTGCTAAAAAAATGGAGCAATAGTCGTTGCATTTCTTGCTATATAGTATGCGAATGACATACCTGATATAAGTTATATGGAAACAAACCATAGAGTGTAAATCATATTCACAACCTTACACAGCGGAAATGTATACCTCTATCTCTCTCTCTATATATATATATATATATATATATATATATATATATATTGCACTTCCGAACACTTTTTCCCGTTCGTATGATGTTTGTTTGAGTTAGAGTTTGTTCTAATTCTTTATTTCCTTTTTATGTATATGTAGAAAATACATATATTACGTAAATTAATGCATAATGTTATTAATGTTTTTCCTGTACTAATAAAGGCATTTGCAAAAACTTTTCACTGTTATATGATGTTTAATAATAATTCCATCTTAATATATGTCTTTTATACAAAAAATAGTTCATGTGTCATTAATTTATCTTATCTGCATGTAAACTACTTTGACTGGACTATCAACTTGCAAGATCGGTACATTGTCTACCTTTTTGAGACAACTGTTAATAATCCACTGTATTGTTTGTTTTAGCTAATTGGGTATTAATTGCTATTTCCTATTATACATAAGTATATCGCTCGATAATACTTAATTGTGCATGGGAATTTAATACGACAGCAACGGAAGTAAACCCAGCACTCTCAGTTGCCCCAATTATGTTCTCACCTGCGTTGACGTAGAGTGAACAGATTTGTCCGGTCCCTCTCCATTTAAAATTCACACTCTCCACAATGTTGTCCTCGTTGCAGAAGACATCAAAACTGTTGTCGGGTATCTCGACCGTTCTCAGGGATTGGCACGTCTTACTGACAACGTTGTCATCAGCTTTCGCCATGAATTTAATGGCTGTAATATCTACCAGTGCTGAAATTTTGATAACTTTACAATACACATTGCATTTTAATGAAATTTGAATTGTGGGTATGGGTGGGTGGTGGCAGTGGGATGTTGGGGAAGATGATATTAGTAACTTAAACATATTTTATTTTTATGAAACAGACGATTTTTGCATCGTCTAGCATTTCTTTCATTAAATTGTCATTCATAGGCTATCTTAATGACAGAAATATATTGATTAAGTACATGGTCAGTGTATTTTTGATGGTGTAGTATTTACGTTATACACATATATTTATTTGTATTAATTGATATTTAAATAAATAGAAATAATTGCTTTGTTACATCTTAAATTCAAATTGATGAAAGGTTTAGTAATTGTTCTTCATTACCAGACTTCTGGAAAATAACCCTGGCCCACGTGAATACAAATGGCTCCTTCATGTTCACTTCAATAAGTTTTCTTTCAGGTCCGAAACACGTCATGTCATTGTTGTCTATGAGTAGTTCATTGAGTCCTATGGCCGTGCTTGCAATGTTACCTGGAACATTTTAAATTTGAATGTATTTTTCCTTGGTGCATCGATTTATGGATGGCTGACAATGCTTCTTAAATAAGTGTCAATATAATTTGCAAGAAGAAACATTCTATGAGCATATTAATTACCGTATATGCTAATTTTAGAAGTTCTGAAACAACAAACAATGTTTAATGTAGATATTTTTTTTTGTCCATGCCCCACGCACTCTTTAACGAGCTGTGCTAAGTTTCTAGTAGGAAAGTGTAACCTCTCTATAGTGAACATAGTATGTGTGCACGATGTAATTATGAGCTACAACAGCGACTTAAATACAATGAATTTGTTTTAGGCAAGAAAAAAATATTATTGTTTAACTTCACTATATGAAATTTCAAAGAATTAAAGATACCAAAATTTTAAAGAACTATCAATTAAATATTCATGCAACCGTGTGCCAAGGGTCAATGGGTGGGGCTTAAAAGTTTAATTATTCAATTTTTTTGAAAAATAAAATAAGCCACTGGGAACTATATATTTTTTTATTATTGCGATGTTTTTGGTACCCGGAATTAGAAAAAGGAAAAATGAAGAAAACGACAATATATATATATAAAAAAACCAAATATAAATATATATCATCCGTTATGTAAAGGGACAGTCTTTTAAGTAAACATAATAATGTGGTTAACGAATTTTTTTTATCAGCTATCTAAAATTATGACGATCATTCAATAAACACGTGCGACACTTATATACACATGACATTTCTTTCTAATCAAAGTCGCGCCAGGCCAACATAACTGGAGGACAACTACACCAGAAAAAGAACAAAGAGTAGATCACATGGCAACTGAAGGCCACTCGCCGTGTATAAGTGAATCTAATCTATATAGTTCCCAGCACACATAGCTCTGCTAATTTTATATTTCTTTTGGTGTGTCCGTGTTATCATAGGTTTTACCAACATATGCCAGAGACACAATTAAATATGGTCGAACCTAAATTAGACGGCTGTAATCCTTACAAATGAACATTCACTCTTGGTTTACTTTTGGCTTTCATCTGCCTGTTTGATTCCCCAATACACTGCTGTTCGCAAGCGGGAATGGTGATGAGCGATAATCCCCTACTCGCGGATTTCTATGCTGGCTTCCTTAATTTTTGTTCGTCATTCGTACGTACAGCGCAGCCATCCAAAAAAGTATGACTTCTCTACCGACTCTCCGTACAGCTGGTCCAAAGAAATACGACACTCTCCCGCTCTTCTTTTATTGATTAACCAGCATATCCTCATCACATTAAGAGCTGAGAACATGCTGATCATTTGATCCCGTTCCATAACGCCTGTGTTTTTTCTCATTGTTTTTCCATAGAATTTGTACAATGTTTCGCATACATCTTTTATGAAACTTTTGAGTTTCCACACATGATGGCGTTTGGGGGGTTCCACCCTTTTACCCTTCTTAAAAGCGTACTGAGCACGTATGTTTCATACATGTCTGGGTTTGAGCTTTCGTTGAGTTTTTAATTGTGCCACATGCTTATTTAATTAGGCCATAATTGCTTATTTTTTACGATCCTAATGTTCATCTTTTCATCTTTTGGACAGCACTATAACTATTAAATCTACGGTATGTAAAGTTTTAAAATACTGGTTTTGTTTTCGAAAAAAACCAATATTTTCACTGAGGGCAGATGGACTCTCCAAACACATTACAAAACTAGAAGAGTTTATTCACAAACTACTGCAGTCCCTCCTCCATGTGTTATGCCGTTACGATGTAATGGGCATACATCCGTTATAGAACATTATAGCAGCCATTGAAATTAAAATTGGGCATGGGTGGTTTGGACATTATACAAATGATATTTTAAATGTAAACTATAAAAATATATATTGTTTTAAATTCATCCGGAATCGTTCAAAATGTATGTCAAAATCAATACATTTAATTCCACACATATTCATCATCTAGCATGCACGTATACATATGACAGAGCACGGGATGTAATATTCTTCTTCTTCTTCTATATATTAAGGGCTCACGATCAATTTATTGATCATTATGGCTCCTATGAATGTAGATGAGATTTGCAATATTTCTGTGCCTGGTGTTGATTAGGATATGTCATTGGTTACAAGAGTAACTGTGTGAGGGTATCATGCACTGGGGGTTGGAAGGCCTGTGGCAATAGACGCAAATGAGTCAAGTGATGTCGCCTCAACTGTTCCTTTTAAAAGATTGTTCCACTCCCTGATTGTCTTTGGTAGGAATGAGCAGTTCCTATACTGGCTTCTCGCTGGTATGAGCCGGAACTGCCTGTCATGGCCTCGTCGCGGTCTATCGGGGAGAGGGACGAGTTTATGTTTAATGCCAGAGCAGTGGACTAGCCCATTATTTATCTTGTAAATCATGGAGAGCCTGGATAGTCGTCGTCGTTACTCCAATAGTGACCAGCCCAGTGTTTCCAGCATGCTGCCAACACTAGAGGTATTCCTGTAGCGGTTCAGGACAAAGCGTGCTGCCCGTCGCTGTACTGCCTCCAAGCTGTCGATGCTCTTCCGAGTGAATGGGTCCCAGACCAAAGATGCATAATCTAAAAGCGGCCGGACAAAGGCTTTAAATGCTCTTTCTTTCACACAGGAGTTGCTGATCTTTAGATTACGCCTTAAGAACCCCAGGGTCTTGTTTGCCTTGTTGCATACATTGTTAATATGCTCGTCCCAGCGGACCTCTCTCTGATTGATAACAACCAGGTACCTCATAGAGGAAACTGACTGAAGTAAATGACCATGCAATTCATAGTGGTAGCGTAGAGGAGTACAACTTCTAGAGACTGACAGTGTCTGGCACTTGGCCGGATGAAATTCCATGTCCCAGCTCGCTTCCAACTCAGCTAACCGATTGAGATCCTTTTTTAGCTGTTCCTGGACAGATCTGTTGGTGATCGTCCTATACACGGCTGTGTCATCTTCGAACAGTCTTGCGTTTGATGTCAGTTTATCGGGTAGGTCATTGATATATGCTAGGAACAAACAGGGGCCTAGCACCGAGCCCTGGGGGACCCCTGACTTAACACTGACAAAGGACGAGTTTGTACCGTCCACCACTGCTGCTTGACATTGGTTGTTGAGGAAGCTAGAGATCCATGTTATAGTAGTGCCTTGGATCCCATATCTCTGAAGTTTGTGTAGAAGCAAACTATAATTTGCACGGTCAAAGGCCTTTGAGAAGTCCATCACCAGCACATCAGTTTGCTTTCTGTTTTCTAGATTTGTCATCAAGTTCTCAACTAATTCACTTAAGATGCAAGCTTCAAATAGTTGGTGTATAAGAGACAACCATCACGCACGCGAACACCCAAACACACACATTTACATCCAGCAGATGAATGGCTGATAAGAGATGAAGAACACAAAAATATAACAACATGATAGCTGAAAGGCGACCATTGTTAAATAAATAATTTTACTTGTCTCTGGTGTGTATCATCGTGGCCAGCAGCAAACCTTCCGACCTAATAATATCTTTTAAAAAATATTTTTTTTTTTTTATTTCGCTTTTTTTTTTAAATGATTTTTTTTGTTGAAAAAAATCATCATTTTCAAATTCTATATAGAATTAATTATTCAACTTACGGTACTGACACGCCGGGCCAAACCATCCTATGTCACAATATGATCCATTGGTGCAGTAGCCGTTAACATCACAAGAATTGTTCTTACAGTGGCAAAGTATCTCACATTCTTTCCCAGTGTACCCCGTGGGGCAGAGCAACCCTAAAATATAGCATATATTGTAAAAAAGAAAATAATTCCCTCCGTTGAAATCTTTTAAACAACAAGGTGTACACAAAAAGACTATATATTAAATTAGCATTAAAACTTCAATTTACATTTTAGCATCTATCTATCTATCTATCTATCTATCTATCTATCTATCTATATATCTATCTATCTATCTATCTATCTATCTATCTATCTATCTATCTATCTATCTATCTATCTATCTATCTATCTATCTATCTATCTATCTATCTATCTATCTATCTGTCTGTCTGTCTGTCTGTCTGTCTGTCTGTCTGTCTGTCTGTCTGTCTGTCTGTCTGTCTGTCTGTCTGTCTATCTATCTGTCTATCTATCTATCTATCTATCTATCTATCTATCTATCTATCTATCTATCTATCTATCTATCTATCTATCTATCTATCTATCTATCTATCTATCTATCTATCTATCTATCTATCTATCTATCTATCTATCTATCTATCTATCTATCTATCTATCTATCTATCTATCTATCTATCTATCTAGCTATCTATCTATCTATCTATCTATCTATCTATCTATCTATCTATATATCTATCTATCTATCTATCTATCTATCTATCTATCTATCTATCTATCTATCTATCTATCTATCTATCTATCTATCTATCTATCTATCTATCTATCTGTCTGTCTGTCTGTCTGTCTGTCTGTCTGTCTGTCTGTCTGTCTGTCTGTCTGTCTGTCTGTCTGTCTGTCTGTCTGTCTATCTGTCTATCTATCTATCTATCTATCTATCTATCTATCTATCTATCTATCTATCTATCTATCTATCTATCTATCTATCTATCTATCTATCTATCTATCTATCTATCTATCTATCTATCTTTCTATTTATCTATCTATCTATCTATCTATCTATCTATCTATCTAGCTATCTATCTATCTATCTATCTATCTATCTATCTATATATCTATCTATCTATGTGTCTGAATGTCTGTCTGTCTATCTCTGTATCTTTCTCCCTCTCCTTTCCCCTTACACACATCACACATCTACACACTCTTACACTTTCTTATTTCTTTCAAATAACACATAGGAATGGGTACATTTTCCTTTTTTAAATATATGTATAACATGATGATGGTTTTTATTTGCAAAACAATTCTAACGACAAATTGAATTCAATGATTTTTAATCAAATGTTTATACCATCCCAGGGGAGGTTTGTATCGTTACAGGGGAGGTTTGTGTCATCACATAGAAGGTTTGTACCATCACAGAGTAGGCTTGTATCATCACAGGGGAGGTGTGTACAATCACAGAGGATGTTTGTACCACCACAAGGGAGGTTTGTACCATCACAGCTGATGTTTGTACCTTCACAGATGAGGTTTGTACCATCACAGGGGAGGTTTGTACCATCTCAGGGGTGGTTTTGTACCATCACAGAGGAAGTCTGTACCATAACAGTTGAGGTTTGTGTCATCACAGAGGAGGTTCGGAACATTACAGAGGCGGTTTGTGTCATCACAGAGGAGGTTTGTAACATTACAGAGGAGGTTTGTACCATCACAGGGGAGGTTTGTGTCATCACAGAGGAGGTTTGTATTATTGCAGAGGAGGTTTATACCACCCATTTTCTTGTTTGCATGTTAATGACAAATCTGGACCAATATCGTTTTGCATTGTATTTATATTTTATGTTCTGACTCAGTAAACTCCCAACCGATATATCATCACACAAATAATATGATATTTTGCTTTGCTTGCCGGTTCCATAAAATATAAAATATATAACTGATATTTGATTTTCTTAATGGAAGATCCGATGAACATTTATGTAACGGAAATGTAGATAAGAGAACGCGAAACTAGCATGTCATATTATTTTACCTTCCGAACAATACTTCCCCTCCCTTCCTTCGTGGCATCTATGACACGTTCTGTCTTGTGTACAGGTCTGACCAAGACAAGACATCGGGCAGGTAGCGCCACAGTCAGTGCCATACGACGGGGCAGGGCAGTCTGTTTAGATAAGAGAAGGTTACTTCATTTCATGTTTAAATAAGAACTTTGCCATCTACAAGAAACGTCTGGCGTTTTTTTAGAAAAAAGTTCTTTTAAACAAGTTTTTGTTTTTTGTTGCTTAAATATTGCTTTTTATTATGATTATTCTGTCTGACATACAGGGGAAGGATTTTTCTCCGTATGCAGCATAATTTGTTAATGATATTACATTTGTCCGTGTCAGAGACAATGGTGCCTCTGAAAATGTTCAGGTCATTTGACCAACAGATCAACATCGCATTTCGAGTGAGGCTGATGTGCACTTTATATCCTTGCCAATAAATGATTATTTTTTTTCTAAAGAACATAACGTGACCCTTATATAAAAGAAATATAGTTAAATATATATTATTTTAAAATCCCAACATATTGAGGAAAAAAAAATGAAATTTAAAAAAGATTACAGTTTTCTAAGCATTCCTTGATTGTCAGAGATATCTTCCTTGAAATTATATTAAGAAAATGCAGACTTAAAATAAAACAGACATAACAATGTGTCCTTCATCAAAAAACAATTGTAGATAAGAACCGGCTAAAGATATGAGACCAGTGCGATCATGTAGTAAATATTACAATGATATACGTACGCGATTCTAAATTCCTTTTTAAAATCATTTACTTTTTTAGAGAAAATTATCATTACAACGAATCACTCAGCCGTCAATAACATTAACATGTTAATCGTTTTTCTCCTTCTTAAGCCAACTCTTACATTCTCGTGTGTGACCATAACATATATTTTAGGAAGTTAACTTGCATTATGTGTGGTCAATAGTAAAACAAACAAATCTACTTTATAAATTCAAATACAATAATTGTAAAATATAACAAATCAGAAACTAAAAAAAAAATTACCGCCAAAAATTTGAATCTCACAAATTCCGATTTGACCTTCTAAGACCTCCAGCTGCAACATCGACATTTTTGGTTTTGACGGGAATGTAACATAGGCAGCATTTCTGAGTGGGGAACGTGTCTTGTTAAGTGTAAACAAAACCGAGTCTTGAGAATCAAATCCCTTCACTCGGATTGTAAAGTTTTCAGAGTGATCCTTGTCTGTTAAGGAATACAGTTAGATGTTTTACCGACATGTCTTACAATCAAAAGTACACATACATTTTGCTAGTACATATACAAATTATCTCTAAAATGCACTGCAACAAGATATTTCAGAATCAGATTATTGGACCGAGACATATGGACAATTTGTACAGTCTTTTGAAAGGCAGTAATGACAAGGAATGACAAGGAATGACACGTAAGGACAAGGAATGATTATGCAGCGATTTCGAATTTCGTGAGTTTTTGTTTTTTGTTTTTTATGTTGAACAAATACACACTTTAAAAGCAAATAGTTTTTTTTATTTTTAGGGAAGAATGTTAGCCAAAATCAAGTATCTAACCCTTTCTACGCTACTGTGGTAGGGGTTTCGTAACAAGTTAACTGAAATGTTAAACACTCATCTCTGTAAGAATTAGAAACGTGATGATTGACACACCTTTACGAAGGGGAGGAAATGTGTATTTAAACTAATTGCATCCAAAATACTATACCACCAGCCTCAATTTATAAATGTTATAAAAATATTTTAACGGGCACACAAAGTGAACACTTAACTATTTCTACTTACGAAATTGAACTATCACTAGTGTAATGGGTCGCTCAAGTCTCAAAGTCATAAATATAGATTTAATAGAATCGTTGCTTAAAATGAGACACAGGTCGTGGTTAGACACTCCATCATTTAACAAGTTAACAAGATTCATCAATGTGACGCGGTTCACAGGCAGATCGGGTACTTGTATAACCGATTTCTGGGCAAACTCGCGTCCTGAAAATGTATATATTTAAAATATAAATTATTTAGCATATACATGAAATAAAGGTTGTTTTTTTTTATTTTTCAATTTCGATAGCATAAAAACTTGAAACAAACAAGCACACAAATAATTAGTTATAATTCTAACTAGTTGAATTGTCACATTTAAAAAAAATAAAAAAAATAATAATTTAAACTAAAATTAATCTTACCAGCGTTAATATAAATTGAACACACCGATACATCTAAATACAACGATACATATATTTTGTCAAACGTAATTATGTTTGAACAGAAGATATCCCAGGTGCTGTCGAATGTTTCGACGGTTCGCTGTTTTAAACAGGTCGTGCGTTTGTCAGCGTCCCGAATCTTTTGAAAAGACAAGGTCAAGGCCGAGGGGTCTACTAAATGTAGATGTAAAGATAAAAAAAAAACATCTCTCAAACGTTATACAATATATCTATATACAACGTGTGATACATTTTTAAGTTGTTCCACAAAATGGTTGCAACGCTAATCAGTCTAGTGAAATACTTGTTGACTTAAAGCATGATCCTTTCGCTTTGGAATGATATCTGATCAATTGAACAATTATTTGATCTTAAATTTCTCCTTGACTTTGTCTCATTATTCCGTATACAGTAAGAAGCTGTTACTTGTGCTTAGTAGAGATGGATACTTATGTGGAATACAAATGGGTTGGGGCTGGGTGAATTGTGCTCTGTGGAAGCTAACACTAGCTAGGAAACGGGAAATGATTTTTGAAATATTAAAATATTGCTTGTAACAAAATCAATTCCAGAAACATATTGCCCTCCAAGATATGTCTAAGAGGGAAATAATCTGATAGTAGTTAAGATTTTCACATAAATTGGGTACAATTCTCGAGCTCACTTACCCTTGGCGTTGATCTCAAAACCAGTAGAATTCATGGCCAAAATGAATAAGTCACTAAACTCAATGAAAGCGCAAAACTATGCGTCTAACATTTGTGCCCAGTACGTTCTTATATTTCACTAGAGTACGGAACACATCTGCCAGTGATGAGCGGAAACTCTTCAGCTCACAGAAAATAAAGATGTTTCGAATTTATTTTGCTAAATTCGATGGCATGACAAGTTGTAAAATACATCGATTTTTTTAACATTCCAAAAATGTGCAGCATCGTTTCCCCTCTTAGCAAGAGGCACCGTCACTGTTTAGGTCGTGAGAGATGAAGATAGAAAAGCGGTGTTCCCAAAAATATGCTACATGGAGGGTTGTGAAAAATGGGGTGGGGGCAATACTTTCTGGAACGGCAGTCAATGCGATTGATAAAGCGTTTGAAAAAAAAAGTAATGGAAGAAATACAAGAAATCAAAGTTTGGGAAATCATCGTTGACAACCGTTTCATTGGCGAACAGCATTGTATCAGGAGTCAAACAGGCTGGCAATACACAAAGCAAAGCCGTTGCAACAAAAGAGGCCTTGCTGTAGTCGAAACCTTGAAAAAATATATCAGCCTCTTAAGCCATGTTGATAAAGTTTTAAAAACGGTAATGCATAGTCCCACGAAGACGGAATGATATTTGTATTTGACATATATAGTAAAAAAGCGAAAACAAAACGACTGTGTTTTCACTTCTTAGCAAATCGTGAATCCGCCAAATGTATTACATACATGACACAATCTCTCGCTTACACGATCTGGTCAATTCTAACCCAGAAGCAAATATTACAGTTGGAATTAAATTTGCATAAATAACATTTGTTTTATAATTTTACAAAGATTGTACATTTCATTTTGATATTTAAAAAAAGCAAGAGTATTTATAATTTCATATTAGTATAATCCTTCATGTCAGTGGAATTTTGTTTTGAAAGTCTTAGGATAAAACTGAACAAGATTTCTACCTTTTCTGTCCAGCTTTATTCTTGCCCAGGCAAATGTATACACTCCAGAAAGTTGAACCGTAATATTTTTTGAATCGTAGCAAGTCGAATCATTGTGGTCTGTCAAAAATGGACTATCTACCGTTGACGAGGCCGCGAGATCATCTGGAAAAAAAACAAAAACATATTTTTAATATTTTTAAATAAAATGACGACTATAGAAACCAACATATCAAATAACATGATACAAATATTGGAACAAACCAGTTTAGGGACATGGTTAAACAAAGGATGTCTGGCTACCTTCAATCCGCTTCTTATGTCTCAGTTTTTCAATAGGCAAACGCAGCGCATGACTCCGTCATTGTTTTCAGACTTCAGCAATCGTTTGAGTGATTCTACACGATATTGATATATTGTGTGGATAAGTGTTTAAAACTAGATTTTTACACATAGATATATTTGAATGCTTGTGCTTACAATACTGACAGCTGTCAGTAAACCAAGGCTTGATACATCGAGATCCTTGAAGACACTTCAAGTTTTTATCACACAAATTTTGCTGACAGTGGCATTGAGAGTCTCTTGGACAAGACGAATCATCTAGATTGATATAAACATGAATACATGTTATAAATATTTTAGAGTGGCGTAAAGTGATTTTTATGAGACCCAAAATCACCGAAAGAAATGTAATAATGAAGATGTACTTTTTGAGACATAAGCTGCGCAGACGATGTTTGTAGACGTCTTTGGAGGAGTTTAAGCTCACATTTTACATCCATCAGTTTGGTAATATACATCAGTACCTACGCCGTTGGTTATATTTCGTTTATTTTGAGGAACTATACATTAATTATTTCAAAGTAGGCAACAAAACATTGGAAAAATCAAATGATTCTTTATGCTTAATTAATTAATAACAAATACTTTCATTTGAAAAAAATGTCATACCTAAGAAAAAGAGAAAATAGTACAGTATGAGAACAAATGTCTCGGTACTCACACTCCCGCCTACCCTACTTTTTTTCGCGCCCCGCGATCACAATTTTTGTTTCTCTCTAAACATGATTCGAATTACCAAATCCAAATGATCACTACTTAAATCATTATTGGCACTAAAGGAGTTCAGTGACGGCTGAATTCTAAACGAGAGCAATACTCTAATTGTCATGTCTTAAACTGTTAAATTTCGGGCCAACCCGTTCCTTTGTGCCACTAAACACATTTTTTTTTTTTTTTTTTTTAATTTTGAAAACTTTATCTTAAATTTATAACAAATATATACATACCAGTTTAAATAAAATGATTATATAAACGGAAAATGAAATACTGATATCTTCATTAAAAATGTAACACAACTTTGACTTTCTCTTCTACTATAGTATCAGAACATCGTAAAACAAAGAATTCTTTTATCTAAAAGGAAGAATATCGTAACTTTTTTTCACGTCTGTAACATCAGTGATTGTATTTTTTTTCAGAAATGTTATTCATCTCATAACAATTGACAAACAAAAAACTTTAACTTTTCCCAAAGTAAAATAAAAAAATATATTAATTTTTTTTTAAATATTAAAAACGTAATCGAACCTCATTTAAAAATAAATAAATGTGTACGTGTCTAAAATGATAGGGTTTGGATATACATGGATATAAATATGAAAATGTACTCATGTTTAGGTAAAGCCGTTGATTCTCTTAATTGATGAACGTATTATTTTAATTTTTAAGAAAGAGAATGTAGCATATGTTTTTCACAACTGTAATATCATGAAATTAAAAAATATGTTCATCCATTTAAAAAAAAACAACATATGTTTGCAGAATTGGTTTAGGGTATGCTTATAATATAGAAGCAGACAAATATTTACTACATTTTTATAATGATATTAGAAAGGTAAATATCTTTGCATAGATTAAAATTAAAATATGTTTAAATTACGGAATTGTGATACGATTTTGCAATAGAAGTTAAAATATTTTGCAAAATGGCAACCATTATTATTTCGATACCATCATGTAATATTTTCGAGTAATTGATGGGTATGGTTTTATTATGTTATCATTTAAAAACGAAAAAAAAATTAAAATGTATTAACTGTTAAAAATACAAGGCTATTATTTTAAATACACCTATACCTCGCTATACGTCCGCTCTTTATACGGCATTTCGTAATTACGGCCTTTGTAAATTATGGCACTTTTTCGGTTTAAGGCCCACGATGTTTCATTGTACGGCCAATAGCAATAGATACCCTCTCTTTTGTTACAGCTTCTCCCCTTAGGCGGCTCTGCTTTAGTAGTCTGCCTTATTTCCTGTGCTATCCCACCTTATTCATACCCTGTGCCTCAGTAAGTTGACGTGTTTTTGCCTGTTTCTTTTATGGTTGGGTTTTGTTTTTGTTTTGTTTGTTTGGATTAATTGGTGATTTGTAAGCAAGGCGAAGCAGACAACTTTGCACCAATATTTTCAAATGGGTCAATCCACAACAGCGGAACGTGATGAGGGCAGATGATTTTTCGTGTTAATGTTCATCAGTTTCTAAACATTTCTAAACATTTTATTTTATGTTTAAATATGTGCATATGATTTCTTTTGTTTTTTTAAAATGTATATGTTTATTTTTTAAATTTCTGTTTACTATTACAATGTTTTGTACTTCTATTTTTATAGGAAATGAAAAGAATAAAATGATTTATGAACTAACGACTATATTATTTTATACAAAAATTGGAACAGATCCAATTAAATGTGTATGGGTTTATATCAAAATTATTGATTCATTATACGGCTTTTCGCTTTACAGCCAACTTTTCCGGAACGTATCTAGGTCGTAAATCGAGGTATGGCTGAAATAATTATAAAAAGCAATGAATTGTATTGAATAATTTTACTTTTAAGAAGTGGAAAACAGCATCATTTTTGTTACACGCTGTTATTAAATTAAAGAAACTTAGAGCTTTAGCTTACATAGGAAAGTGGATCTATTATTTCATTTGCTTGTTTATTGAGGACACATTAATTTTCATGTTATTTCGCGATATTAACGACCCACTTAAAAAGCACTAAAAGCAACAGATGTTTGGTTTTCCCGATACAAACGATTACGCTGTATTTCTTAGATCATATTTGTTTCATAACCTTTTTTTTCATACACTTTAAACTCGTAATAAATACTTAAAAATGTCCTTTATAGTAACAGTTAGTTCAATTGCATTGGTAATTTAAAATAATAATACTTAAACAATTACTAAAATAAAAGCTTGTATTAATATTTCTTGAGCTTTTAAATTTATTCTAATTTCATAAAATAATAGAAAAACACCATGATTGTTTTTTAGAAGACGAGCGTATTTCAATCTCTTTGTTTCTTTGGCATTACGATCAGCCTGTATCATTAAATATATATATATATTTAGTATATATATATATATATATATATATATATATATATATATTAACATGAGTCAATATACCCATACTAGGCTAAAAAAACAAATTAATCTGAACTAAGTTCAAATTCTTTAAAAAAACAAAGATTATGATTTTTAATTATTTTCGAAAAATTGAATGAACGGAAATGCTCTAAAAATAGAACATTACTATTATTATTAGTTTTAAAAAAACGTGGTACCCTAGAATAGTATTGGGCACAACAACTCTGTACATACAATTAAAAAAAATATCATGATTTTAAAAGTTAACATACATTAATTTTTAAAAAAAAAACAATTGTGTATTCGCTCCACCTATTCCATAACTATTTACATATCAAGCCATGGACGGCACCCATCAGTATCGTTTATTGTTCAGAAGGGGAATCAGTCAGGAGAGTAGAGTTTAAAGAGATGTGTTGCGAGTGCAGTTTTGAAGGCTTTGATGGTTGCTATATTGCGTATGTATAGTGGACGAGAATTCCATTGTGTTTATTTTAATTAATGTTTCAGTATTATAATCATAAATTAAAATACCACTAACATAGAAATGCATTAAGCATTTTATCCGAATTTGAAGTTACAATAAATTATAAGCCTATATTTCTTTTTTTTTTTAAATTAAATAATCATACATTTTTTCGGGATAAACACAGAAATCGTTTTTTTTTAAATTTTCGTTGTTAAGATTATGAATTTGAAAGAAAATTGATTTTAATTAAATGACTTTAAACAATATCTATCGACTTAAATCAAATAAAGAAAAGTTATATTACTTTTATAAGAGCTAAATTCAAACTTGGTAATCAAAGGCTTTTAAATTCAATGAATTATTAACCGTGGTTGCAAAACTAATAATATATTTCCACCTTTTTAAAATTAAAATGTATAAATATAAGTGATTGCTTTTTAAATTGTTAATAAAACAAACCAAATTTTAGATTTGCATTTTAAAAATGTAATAATGTATAATGATATTTTTAATTCCGAAAAAAATGTGTTTTGTCAAATAAATAAAGTAATACAAAAATAAACTTTCAAATTTATGTT
The DNA here is from genome assembly GCA_964017045.1 of Omphiscola glabra. Lineage (NCBI taxonomy): Eukaryota > Metazoa > Mollusca > Gastropoda > Lymnaeidae > Omphiscola > Omphiscola glabra. Next base: position 20,981,387 of record OZ024807.1, read on the forward strand.
AATTAGATAATGCCATTCTAGTCAATTAATGCAGCGAAACTTCATACCCAAATAGCCCTCAATAATTCATTTATCACTTACCCAAAATAAAAACAAAGCATTTGAAGTTTCCATTGATGGATTTTAAATTTTTTAAATCGTAAAACCAATTATGTTACAGATTTGAACGATGGTATAGTTTTTAATGTAAAATAAATAACCATAGTCTTTCAATCTGAATTGGAATTATATATATATATATATAATGTGTGTTTAAAAAGAACTTATAATTTTAATTAAGTTAATGGACGTGTATAACACTTGATTTCCCTTTCTTCGAGGGTTACTGTTCTAAGGATGATCTCGTCAATTTTCATTATAAAATTTAGCGTTGAGGATACGGTACGTTCCTTTTGCCCCACGTACCATACGATATTGACTCAGAATTAAGAGATACATTTGATAAATAATTAACCTTGTTATGTACCAATATCGGGTGTAGTGTATAGAATGTTTTTACGAACGATGAAAATCCCCCTAAATCCTATGGTATTACAGTAGTTAAAAGGAAATGTTAGATTTTGTTTTTCGATCCAATATTAAGTTTAACAATTAAGAAAATATAGCGCAATGGCGTTAACAAAACGTCGATATTTTTACCTATTTAAAACAATGCACACCCACACCCCTACCCCCCCCCCCCCCCCAAAGAAAAGAAAATATCTTTGCTCAATCATTTTACAAACGTTAAAATTTAATCTTAAAAAAAGAGCTATGACAATGATTGAATTTGTGAAAGTAAAGTAGGTATATATTCTTATAAGAAAAGTTAACTTTAAAAACAAACAAAGAAACAAAAATCAGGGGCTTTTACAGACGTAAAAATCGGTTAATGATGCTTCTTTGGATTAAAGATTTCTTTGTTTTTAAAATATTCTGATAACATAATAGATACAAAAAGCAGAAATTAAATTTTTAATTAAGATCTCAATATACAAGTGGCGTATCTAGGGGGTACGGGGTAAAAATTTGTGTTTGTTTTGTTTTGTTTTTTTTTTTGTTTTTTTGTGGCGTTGTTCCCCACTTGGCTTATATATCTATCATTTTTAGAATCAAATACTGGGAGGTTTTCGCTTGCATAATATTTCGTTTCTGGTAGGGGGCACTAAATTTATTTTTTTCTTATCTATTAGTTGTATAAATAAAATTACCAACACATAACCCTACCTGAAAGGATGAATCTTGACTAAACTTACTATACTTAGACTTGATTGTGGATATTCAAATGCCGAGTGAAACGAAACTCAAAATATTAAATTCTTTGAGGGCGAAGGCTCCATTTCATTTTACTAAATTAAACTATTTACAAAGCAATAGGCTTAGACATCACTAAAGGTCCATTTCAATTTATGGATCTAGCCCTATCTCGGTGTCATTACACTTTAGAGTCCGTATTTAAATATCGTTCGATTAAAAATAATATCAAATTTATTGAATATAATTTTCCACCTTTGACATCTTTCAAACAATTTTAATGTAACAAACTTCAAATTTAATTATTTTTTCTGAATGATTCTTACAGGGTCCCTCTACCTTAGGTATGGCTAAAACGGTGCACTAATGGTTGGGACACAACCGGTGGCCATCTTTTAACTTATATAAAAAAACAAGTTATATTTATGACATGTTGTTGTAGATTTGTTATCATATAAAAATAAATACGTAGTAGAGTTCATTTTTACACGTTTCGGGGAGGTTATTAAATTGAATCTGGAATCTTCCAGAAAGTTCTTTATTGTTCCACAGGGATATATAGATGGATCTAAAAGCTTTTTTGAAATGTTAGTGTTGCTATATTTATTTTTATACTTTTCTGATCATTTTCTCAGTATGTTAAATATATATTTTTTTATTACTTTCATAATTTTTTTTAATTATAATACTAGAAGCTTCGATTTAAAATGTTTTTTTAATTAGAGAATGAGCTATATAAGAAAAGTCAAAATCTGTTTGTTTGTGGAATTGTTCTGCATACGCTGCCACGTGTATTGATTTATATATGTCAAACGTGGCACCCATAATGTTATACTAATTGTTTGAATGATATAACATACTAGCTCCGGGGCTTCGTGCAGCCAATTTTGTTTTTCCAAAATGAGCTATATAAATAAAATTACACATTCTCTACCATGAACGTATGGATCTTAAGCAATCATAGTACACATGTTATTCATCTTTAAATACCGAAGAACATACAAAGAGCTTAACATCTACTGCAATATTCAATTATTGGCTTTCGGTTTTCTAGATTTGCTTTGAGAAAATCGATTTGATCAAATTTGAGCATCCTGTATACACAAGACTCAACAATACATAGCAATAGCTACACATAATTACTAAACCCAAAACAATCATAAACAAAGATATATATACTGATGAATTATATACTACCAAGGGAAGTGATCAGTAAATCACGGCTCGCGAGCCGCATGCGGCTCTTTAGGAACCTGAATGCGGCTCTTTAGGAACCTGAATGTGGCTCTTTAGGGACCTGAATGCGGCTCGGCCAGTCGGCCACAAGTCAGTCTTGACTCCGAAAAAATTTATTCTTGAGAGGTTCTTATACTAATTGATTTTTTTGCATTATATGTATAATCTTACCTTCAACAGGATTTGCATTGTTCATCTGTACGATTTCTTTAGGGAATAAAGAATTCAGCTATATTTATTTATGGCCATACACAACATTGCTCCATTGCGCTTGTAATAAGAAAGCAAACATCATAGAATGCTCGTTATTTTACACATTTGAATTAAAACCTGCGAAAACATGCGATTAATTCTGGTAATTGTGAGCAGTGTCTGGCCTATATTTACATGAGTTAAAAAGTGAACTTGACTAAGAATGAATATAACAACATATTCCCGCCGATGGTATCAGGGGGTAAGCCTCACCTTGTTCACAGAATCGGTGTGAAGTTTTATTATTGCATTGATAACAGGTCCCGTCTCGGTTGCAGAGTTCTTGTAAACAAGTTTCCCTGCAAGGCTGTTCACAGTTGGAGCCGTGTTTACCTAAGGGGCACTCTGTTTAAAAATATACTTTACATTTGATTTCCTTTTTTTTTTTACAATAATCATGTTTGGTCATTTCAGCGTCTCCGTGATTTATTATTCAACGAATACTTGCGTGGATAAAATTGTGAAATTAAGTGTGGTCAAAAGCTTAGCATTTAAATACATGCTACGTTTTACCATGGTTGATATCATTTTACAAGGTCGATATCATTTTACCATGGTCGATATCATTTTACCATGGTCGATATCATTTTACCATGGTCGATATCATTTTACCATGGTCGATATCACTTTACCATGGTCGATATCATTTTACCATGGTCGATATCATTTTACCATGGTCGATATCATTTTACCATGGTCGATATCATTTTACCATGGTCGATATCATTTTACCATTGTCGATATCATTTTACCATGGTCGATATCATTTTACCATGGTCGATATCATTTTACCATGGTCGATATCATTTTACCATGGTCGATATCATTTTACCATGGTCGATATCATTTTACCATGGTCGATATCATTTTACCATGGTCGATATCACTTTATTTTGCTTTCAGAAAATCAACGATATAACAAAAACAAAAAAAAAGTCTTTACAAACTTGTTTTATGTTTAGAATATTCTACAGTTTTCTATCCATGTAATTCTGGCATGCAGGTTTATTCATTAGTACACCAGCAATCACGCCAGCACACATTCCAAACCAAGACGCTCATACAAACACAAATGTGAATGCGGACAATCAACGGAACCGACAGATACAGACAAACACGTTTACCTCCGAGTAGCTGAAATTCACAGATCGTCAAAGAGCCGAACATGACGTCAATATTCACTTTGGAGACCTGGGCTCTGTCGAGGGCGATGAAGATAGGGCTCGGGTTTCTCTGATTTACGTTCACGTTGGTGATTACTCGATCATTTGAATTTAAAATCACGACATTAAGCACCATTTGTTGATCTGTACTTCCATCTGGTTCAGTCAAAAAATATACAGATATTGATATGTCAATATTTCTAAATGTGCATTTGAGACTCCGTTATTTTGTTGGGTACGAGTGAGCATTTTGATTTTTTATCAGTGATCAGTCAAAATCAAGGGAAATGTGTTTACAAAAGAATTAAATTGAAATAAATTTTGAAAAAAAATATTTCTAATTAGTATTGTTAAAATAAACAAACATACAAGAACGCATATCTATTATTCACGATACTAATTATACAATGTCCATTTAGGCATACCATATACGTGTAAAAATATCTTAGTTTAATTTAGATAAAGTAGAGACCAAACCAAATTTAGGCTTTCGTTTAGGCCCCGAAAGTTGCCTTTTTATTATTTTCCCTATTTTGGGGTGGGGGGGGGGGTTTTCGGCCGAAACTAAAAGTTAAGTTTCGGTTTATTTTCGGTTGCGGCCTAAAGTAATTAAAAGTTACTTTGTAAAACTAAAATCCCACTAAAGGTTAGGCAAGGGTAAACAATATTATAGTCTGTCAAGATAAGTATTGAAGAATGTATGCATAAATGTAAGTAAATTATGGTGCCTCTTTCCTCCCCCAATGCTGTCATACGCATCCTCATTGCGTACGTAACTTTATCGACTGACGCTTACATTGACAGGGTATGGGAGGGGGTTTTAAAATATGTTGCAGTCTCGCGCACGTTAAACACGGATTTCCCATTGTCCAATCCACTCTCGCCTTCATATTTGATTACATTGACGGGCGTGAAAATTGAATGGAGGCTTTTTAACGGTGTCATCGGCGTGGAATTGGCGCTCCTTTTTAATTTTTTTTAAAAATGCATTCTCAACAGCTCGCCACAGAAGCGTTACAATTTGACACTTCTGTAAAATTTTGTAATCGACATTTGTATTATATTTTCATTCACTGAACATCTGTTCACTTTTAATACGCCCATGTCTTCGTTCCAACCCCTCCATCCTACAGGGCGTGCTTTAGTTTTAGACGACAACTTGTTACATTGGTGTTATTTTAATGTGTTGCATTAACACAAATTGTATATATATACATATTAAGTGAAAACTAAAGTACAGCTGAGAAGGATTCCTGAGATTCGTTCATCGCTGGCTGTGGTAATAGTTAAGGTTGTTTCTACTATAAAGCATGAGTTAATGGTCGAGTCATCGTCAAACAATTGATCCACATCAAAAGGCCCAATAGCGCTACTCGTACTGATTGTTCTGTTCAGTGTCTCAATTTGACCTTTTTTGAGAGAGAGAGGAAAAAGAAATCAATAATAACCCGCTGAAGCATGTAAAAGAATTAAATGAATGTAGAGACAAAACAATTGTAGGTGTATTTCAAATGTTTTCCATGCCATCCATTAAATTTGAGTAATATTTTTAAAATTGCTGAAAAATATACATATACAAAATATGTAACAAGTAGAACCCAGCAATGACGTCAACAGTTTCAAAACGTATACTTTTCAATTGATTAATCTGGAAAACTGAAAAATTTACTTGGTTACCATGGGTGGCCGGACTAGGCTACCCACGAATCTATCTAGCGCAGCGAGTCACACAGTTTCATAACCTTGTGTTTACAGCGCTTGCGATACTTTCATGCAATGTTTCTTTTTCCTCGCACTGTTATTTCGGCCAATAATATTTTAAATACTTTCATATTAAAGCTGATAATACTATTACATGTAGCAGTAAACTAACGATAGATTTTTTTTTCCTTGACGGCCGCTCTCTAATAAATTTTGTGTTAAAAAAACAACTTCACAAAATATTGGTGTTAAACCCCGATTTTATTTGTTATAACAAAGAACACTTATAAAGAAACTTTTGACACAACGCATATATAGAGAAACTTTGGACGGAACACATATAGAGACACTTTAGAAAGAGCATATATAAAGAAACTTTTGACAGAACACATATGGAGACACTTTAGAAAGAGCATATATAAAGAAACGTTTGACAGAACACATATGGAGACACTTTAGAAAGAGCATATATAAAGAAACGTTTGACAGAACACATATGGAGACACTTTAGAAAGAGCATATATAAAGAAACGTTTGACAGAGCACATATAGAGAAACTTTGGACAGAACACATATGGAGACACTTTAGAAAGAGCATATATAAAGAAACGTTTGACAGAACACATATGGAGACACTTTAGAAAGAGCATATATAAAGAAACGTTTGACAGAGCACATATAGAGAAACTTTGGACGGAACACATATAGAGACACTTTAGAAAGAGCATATATAAAGAAACTTTTGACAGAACACATATGGAGACACTTTAGAAAGAGCATATATAAAGAAACGTTTGACAGAACACATATGGAGACACTTTAGAAAGAGCATATATAAAGAAACGTTTGACAGAACACATATGGAGACACTTTAGAAAGAGCATATATAAAGAAACGTTTGACAGAGCACATATAGAGAAACTTTGGCTCGAATTCCTATTCCGGTAAATAGATTGCTACTTCCTTTTTATATATATCTGCCTTACCAGCTCGCAGGCATAAAATTTCCTAATGATTAAAGGGAATTTAAACTTAATACACCCTAAGGCTTATTTTCAACACGTATGTTTTAGAGGAATTTGAAAACTCCCTCCCCCCCCCCCTTTTTTTCCCCCTCCGAACACCATAACTCACAAAGAAAACTTTAAAATGTACCATTTCTATTTAATATGAGCAAAAAAAAAATCATGCATTATTTTTACTATACACTAAAATAACCACTTTCATAACAATAGAAGACTGTACATGTATATATTTATCATACATTTTGTAATGTAAAATTAGTTTTAAAATAGTACATATATATAAATACTTATGAACATATATGTTCAAGTCAGTGTCAAAGGCAGTTTCTCGCTAAGCTTGAATGTAAATCAATGTTTCACCTCCATTCATATTTATAGTGCATATCAGTCCGGTGCCCTTCCAGGCTATGGTGATTGCTGATACGATGGTAATCAAACTGCAGAAGACATCGTACGTGTTGTAAACTGGTTCTGTGATTCTCATAAAACCACATTCGTGGTCCTCTGAATTTCCATTCTCAACTTTCGTCAATGTCACGTTGGTTATTGCTGTGAGTGCTGGAAATAATTTGGAAGAAACTCATACGATGTTAGTAAACGCACTTAGTGATAAGGCAATGCAGAAAAAAAATATCAGCTAACACATACATATACTATCATACAGTATTTTTTTAATACCGTATGTTAGTTTATTTATGTGTTAGCTGATATTTGTTTCTGCATTGCCTTATCACTAAGTGCGTTTACTAACTAACATACTTAAGAAAATCAGCAGACCATCGAGCCAAGGCTCATAAGGTCTTCCCCAACACACCTCCACCGCCCCCAACTGGCATTCAACCACTCCCCCCGGGGTCTTTATTCCAGTCAGGCCGCGAAGCGGCATGCCGAGGGCTCCCCGCCCCTGAGACAGCCCCACCCACCCTTCCACTCGATTGACTATGCGAGTGAGGCCGCATCAGAGAATGGACGCCTGGCCAGCCGGGTTGATGCTTACACAGCAACCGGGCCGGACTTCCTTGGGCTGGGGTGGATATAATTTACGTCTCTAAAGACCCCCCTTCCCACCCCGGGGGGACTCGTAGGTGTTAACAGACGCCCTCTAATAGGGTTTACGTGGTTTTCTGCGGCATGACTAATTCACACCGCAGCTGGGAAATGACAAAAAGAGAAGGTTGCCTAGAAGCAGTACCCTCACGTCTGCATATTTGAAATCATCGGCTAGTGTCGCCACACGCCTTCGCCTCATATCCATGCGGCAACTGTAATCATATCCCGACCTGTTTCTACGTTATTTTCGGCTGCACTTGGTAGGAAACCATGCAGTCGTGCTCTTTCTAACGCAGTTTCCGTGCGTTACCTTTGCCTTTCGGCGCAGGTCCCCTACACGGTGATCATGTCCCCCGGGTAACGTTTCAGGGGGTTCGTGGCAAACGCCTCTTTGTCGACATGCCATTTATGGGACGGACATGCCGACTAGAGCCCCGGGGGGGGGGGGGGAGTGCGTTTACTAACATCTTATGTTTACTAACATACATATTATACTCTCATACGGTATTTTTAAATATATAATAACAAACTTTTACCATTTTTTTTAACTACACTATGACTGTCAATATCATCAATTAAATAAACAGTATTTGCCTATGTGTAATTGAATCTCTCATTTATTGGTTTTAATTCCTAAAGTTATTTAAAATCTAGAATGTTCCCAGTGTAGTAGTTTAATTTCGTAGAGTCAGTAAAGAGCAAGAATGTTACCAGTGTAGTAGTTTAAATTCCTAAAGTCAGTTAAGAGCAAGAATTTTACCAGTGTAGTATTATAAAAATAGTCCCACCTGCCCTATGAAACACCACCCTGAGCCAAGTGAACAGCACTGGGTGGCTCAGTGTGATCGCTTCCGTTTTGCTGGCACTATTTAAACACGTTCCGTCGTTGCCGTCTCGAAGCATTGAATTGAGCGTAGTTGCCGTGGACGCTGCGTCCCCTGAAGTGAGAGCCAGGAACAATATATTAACTGACTCATTTTATTAGCACTGAGTCATGATCACATCCCCCCCCCCACTTGTTTACCCCTGATGGCAGAATCACACGAAAAATAATAAAAGAAAAGACTCATTGAGCACTCGACCCAAGAAAATGCCAGCTAACATTCGTTTTGTACACCGAAACACACAAATTTTGTATGCATTACAGGTACATGTAGAGAATCACCACTAGTACCATGCACAATGTGTCAGACGCCCTTCGTTATTCCAGATAAGCCATGATACTCTCTCTCTCCTTCCCTCCTCTCTCTCCTTCCCTCCTCGTTTTCTCTCCTTCCCCTCTCTTTCTCTCTCTCTCCTTCCCCCTCCCCTCTCTCTCTCTCTCCTTCCCCTTCTCTCTCTCTCTCTCTTTTTCTAATGTTTCATTTGAGCGAACTTCAGATATGTACATTCATAATTTACTATAAACGACCTGTGCTGATATACACACGTGATCGACTATTGTCAATGTATGCCCAGCGTACTCACTTGACCACTGACCTCGTGTGTCGATTGAAATAACTTTCCATTGGTCGAGGCCTGCCCCGGAAGCGTACAAATCGTAGTGGTGGATGGAAAAAAAAAATTAAACAGCTTGTCTCTCCTTCATCGTCAAGACTTACTCTACGCTTTTCTGCCCAGCCAACTTCATTCACATTAACACCTCTCCACCTTATAGAGACAGACAGCTTCTCATCGCCTCATTCAAGGCTCAGTCGCTTGGCTCTTATGAGAAACGTTTCGCAATCGCATAATTTCTCACAGATAGGCGGATTGACATTCTGTTTATCCAGGAGACCTAGTTTCGCCAGACTAGCGGTGAAGGGAAGTGCGCCCAATCATTTCCTCGTCCAACTCGTGTGGAATTGATTTCATCTATAAAGACACGTTGTCCCGTTGTTTAGCCTTTGTCACAAACTTTCCACTTGCTCACACACCGTTTGACTCAGTTTAACTTACCTTGTCGGGGCCCCAGCAGAGTTTTCATTTTATGTGCATTTATCTCATCTGTCCTAGCAGAAAAATGAACTTAAGGATGCTGTGTTTCCTCTGGAATTCCCACATTTATTAGATTATTGCAACACATTGGCTAGCACTTGTTTTGTAGTAGGCAATATGAACGTCCACTTCGACAAGCCCCAGAGTCCCTCCACTGTTAAGAAGATGGATCGTATTGACTTATTTAGTCTTCAGCAATCAGTCGACCAACCGACTCATAACCATGGACATGTTATTGATTGGGTGCTACATAGGCCTTGGGATGGTGTAGTTACCTCTACTTCAATTACTTAAGAACTGTCTTCCGGCCACGTCTGTCTTGTTTGCGAGCTTAGTGTTAGTGCCCCCTTCTCCTGTCCATCAGTTCAAGGAGGTCCGCATTGTGCATGCTATATATTAGGAAGCACTTAAACATGATCTGAGTTTCAAAGTGCCCCCCCCCCCCATTTTTGCACTCTGCCCTACTTTGGAAACACTAGTCATTGCCCTGCGCGCTGTGCTTGACCGGCATGCCCCTGTTACACACCGAATTGTTTGGTCAGATCGGTCAGATCCCTGGTAAATGACAATCAGAGAAGAACTACGCAGTGCCTTTAAAAAGCGCCAAATTGCGGAAAAGAAGTGATTGAGGTCAGTCCTTACTGTTAATAAACAGATATATTCCGCTGCCAAGAAGAGTGTGACTCATACTGTGTATCGTGCTAAGTCTTTGTATTGTAGCAATAAAATCAGTATGTGTAAAACTAGATGGCTTTTGTTTGTAGCCACTTCACAGGAATTTAAAAAAGTAACTTCAGTGTACCCATGGCCTCAGTTCACACTCAAAGTAGCTCAAATTAATGCTGAGCCTTATCATCATCACTCCTTGAACTGCTTCCTATTTCCTTGCGTTAGTTCATATTTTAATGTTTGTAAATCTGTTTTAGAACAAATTGTAAAAAGAATTATTCTAAAATTTAAGTCTACGTCATGTTCTCTCGACCCTTTTCCCAATCCACTGTTGGTTGAGTCGCTGACTCTGTTGCTCCCAACAATAGCCCATATAGTAAATTACAGCTTTTTTCTGTCATTGTTTCTTCTATTTGTAAGAAAGATGTCATCAAACCATTACTTAAGAAGTCTGGTCTTGATCAAAAATATTGTTTTTTTTAAACTTTAGTCCTGAATTTAATGTATCTTTTATTTCTAAAGTCATTGAAAAAATAGTTATAAATCAGCTTTTTCATACTTGAATGACAACTCAATTATCAGTCCTAATCAGCCAGCCTATAGACCTTTCCACAGCACAGAGAAATCTCTCTTGAAAGTCCTAATCTTTCGGCTTATAAAACATTTCACAGAACAGACACATCTCTCTGGAGAGTCGGCGGTGACCTTTTGCTTGCATTGTACAGCTGCGATATCTCCATCCTGATCCTCTTAGATTTCAATGCGGCCTTTGATACTGTTGATGTGAAACCCTTTCAAAACCCTTGATAATTATTTTGGCAATTCTGGTTCAGTTGTTGGCTTGGTTTCTGTCCTACCTCTCCGAAGGAACGCAATCCGTCGCTGTTGATGCAGTCTCTCTGGTACCGCTGACTTGGGGTCCCGGTGACCGTTTTGGGTCCAGTTCTATTCACAATGTATACCAGACTACTTCTCCTCGTACTTGGAAGGTATGCTTTTGAGAGCCAGTCATTCGCAGAAGACAAGCAACTATACTAGCATACCAATCCCTCTTTTGTAAATTCAGCTATCCACACCTTCCAGTAGTGCATTGGTGATGTAAAGTTATGTATGACTCTCAGCAAATTGAAGCTAAACTATGGAAAAAAAACGGAAGCATTTCTCATTGACAATCACGAATCATCCACTAAGTCAGCTCTCCCCATTTCGTTTCAAGTAGATAGCTCCGATATAGAGTTCAAATCGTCTACCAGTAATCTTGGTGACATTCCTTCTGACTACATTCCTTTCAATAATCACACTTCTTATATCTGTTAGCGCAACAAAAAACCTGGAATGTGCTCTTTTTTCTCTTGTCTTGACTATTGTAACTCTCTTTTGTCAGGTTCATCAAAATATTTCATAGAAAAGTGCAGAGAGCTCAAAACTCAGCTGCTAGGTTAGTCTTAAAGCAAAGAAACATGATCACGTCACTCTACTACTTCACTCACTTTAATGGCTCTTATATAGGCATGCATTGATCACAGGCTGTCTATTCTCTGACACAACTTTTTCTGGCTCCTGCCATTCCTGTCTTACTGAACTTCTTACTGTCTATTCACCCCTTCGAAAGCTTCGTTCCTCCACCAACACGGGTATTCTTTATGTTCCCAGAACAAGTAATAAAATATATGTGAACGCTATTTTTCTTTCTGTGCACCACAGCAATGGAATTATCTCCCATTACACACCCGCACTATAACGACCATCACAACCTTTAAAACTGCCCTTAAGACACAACCCTTCCAACTCTACTATACCGACTCATTCTCACACTCTCTGACTGATAAACAACGTTCGATTCTGCTGGGTGCTGTCCATGGCTAGACTGGGTGGATTCTTTTTGAATGGTAAGTGTGAGGTTTTTACCAATGGCAGCTTTTAAATGTATACGTTTTTGCAATTGTTAATTTTTATGTGAAGCGCAGTGAGCCTAGCCCTAGGCTTGGGTACTGTGCTATATAAAGCCCCCGTAATAATAATAATAATAATAGTATGTTCAATATTACGGGTCTCGTGCAGGCTGAGTAGTTTGTTTATTGCACAAAACAAGAGAAATAATGTTTAATATTGTTAAATAAATTAGTCAGTTCATTGTGTAAACCTCATCGTTTCAACTCTCATCATTTCAACTATTATCGTTTCAACTCTCATCGTTTCAACTCATCGTTTCAACTCTCATCGTTTCAACTCTCATCATTTCTACTTCCATCCCTTCATCTCTCTTCGTTTCCGAGCTTATCGTTTCAAATCGCATTTATTCAAATCTCATTGTTTCAACTGTCATTATGTGATTTATAGCTTTAAAAGTAGTTAAAGATTGTTTTCGTTCAGCTGATTACAAAAACGTTGTAATATGTCTCATTATCTAACTGTCCCTTCGATCTAACGTTTTTCCTTCTGTTATGTTAATAAAATATTGCTTACCTTGGATACATGGGATTTACATAGTGTTCTGAAATTATTGTTTATTTTCTAAAATATATTTCTTTAAATACGCTTACAGTATTGACAGGCTGGACCAAACCAACCAGCACTGCATTGAACTCCTTTGTTACACGAGCCCTTACTGTCACACATACTGTCGCTGCAGTGACAGACAATGTCACAATCTTTACCCAAGCGATTTTCTGGGCATGGCTGTCCTAGAAGAAACAAGATGAAGAAATGAATTAAAATTGTGGTTGTTTATATAACATTTTTTTTTTTTTTTTTTTTTTTTTTTTTACAAAAGTCAAAATTCAAATTTTCTAGATCATAGAAGACATTTTTCATGCTTAAATCGTCCAATCAGTGCCTGGTGTTGGACGTGTTCCGCATTATTCCAACATAAAATGTAAGTTCCAATCAGTTGCGTAGCTCGGGTTGTTGTCACCCTATGCGGTAAACAGATGGCGTCATCACCCTCAAGCCCCACGACTTACACGATGGATTCATTCTTATTTAAAATAAGTTCACAGTATAACAATGACGAGTGAATCAAATTATCCAATGAATGTGCGGCCAAATGGGTCAAAAGATAAAGGAATTTAAGAACTGTAGCACCGTTAAGTAATATGTTTGAGTTTTTTTTTCAATAAATTTACTTTATTTAAGCGTTCCTTTCCTTGTCATCAAAGATGCAAATCTGTCAATCAAGCTCACATGTTAAGGGACGGTGGAAGAGACCAATCGGCGAAAAAAATTTGTTTTGTGTATTTCTTTTTTTCCATACATTTGGTTTAAAAACTTTAAAAAAAAATTAATAATAATAAATTTAATATAGCTATTCCATTTTTTTTGCACATTTTCTAAAATATTGTTTATATTATTTTTGTTTAA